>JAVLUX010000001.1:27821404-28056404 GCA_032164185.1 Moxostoma hubbsi | reverse complement strand
GATAAGAGATTGTGAGTATCTGACTTAAGAGTAGAAACTGTTTTTGTTTTTCTATGGTTATTTGTGAAATATTTGTCAAGATTTGTCATATTTCACAGTGAAATTTGGAAATGGGCAAATCTTTTGGGATGAAGCTGACAAATATCTATCTTATCTATCTATAAAAAAATGTATTTTTCTTTTCAGTGCCTGTGTTCGGATGCTGGATTGGTTTGATCACCATGGTCACATCTGCATAGTGTTTGAGCTGCTGGGTCTGAGCACATATGACTTTCTTAAAGAGAATGGATTTATGCCCTTCTCAGTGGACCAGATCAGATGCATGGCAGATCAGATCTTTAAAGCTGTACGCTGTGAGTAAAGATGTGGTAATTAGTAAAAATGAAAATAAATTGTTGATTATAGAAATACTACCTCTGAAAAGGACATTTGGCACTAACCCAGCTTTATAATAATAATAATCATAATTAGAGTATATTAATGATAATAATATGCATAATGAGAAGTGATAAACCATGGTTCTTTTCCATTAGTTCTGCATCAAAATAAACTGACGCACACGGACCTTAAGCCTGAAAATATTCTCTTTGTGGATTCCACGTATGACATGGAATATAACTCCAAGATGGTGAGTAATCACATCATGAAACGTCACATGTCTAACTAATTACTTGTTGCAGTTATAAATTGTAACTACTATGATGTTACAGAAACGAGATGAGAGGACCTTGAAGAGGTTGGATATCAAAGTGGTAGACTTTGGTAATGCTACATATGACCACGAGCATCACACCTCTGTGGTGTCAACTCGCCACTACAGAGCCCCCGAAGTTATTTTAGGTGAGCTGCTTATTTTCTACCACCTCATGCCATTCCAGATGTGTATGACTTTCTTTCTTTTGCTGAACACAAACGAAGATTTTTAGAAGAATGTCCTATAAGCACATAAAGGCAGTATAAAAGTAATCCATATGACTCCAGTAGGTAAATCCATGTCTTCAGAAGCGATCCAATAAGTTTCGGGTGTGAACGGACCAAAATGTAACTCCCTTTTTTACTATAAATCTTGACATCAGCAGTCTCCTTGGCGATCACGATTTCAAGTGCGATTACACTTCCTTGTGCCATCTAGTGTTCTACTCATGCATCAAGCTCTAGGATGTTTAATTGGGCTTGAAATCATGATTGTGTTGGTTCATCAAAACTGATTGGATTGCTTCAGAAGGCAGATTAAAACACTGGTCATATGGATTGCTTTTGTGCTGCCTTTATTTGCTTTTTAGAGCTTAAAAAGTTTTGGTCTCCATTCACTTGCTTTGTATGGTTTTACAGAGCTGAGATATTCTTTAAAAAAATCTTAAAATTGTGTTCAGCAGAAGAAAGTAAGTCATACACCTGAGAAGGCGTGAGGGTTAGTAAATGAGAGAATTTCTTTTTTGGGTGTACTAACCCTTTAATGCTGTTGTTGCATGCACTGAAAAGTGTTCATGTATTACTAATTATCAATGCAAAATACTCTGTTGGCAGAACTGGGCTGGAACCACTCGTGTGATGTGTGGAGTTTGGGCTGTATTCTGATTGAGTTCTATCTAGGATTAACATTGTTTCAGGTAGGAAGTTTCTCTTAGGAACGTCACAACATGATTTTAAATGAGGTATACTTACTGAAAATCCTTCACCTTTCAGACTCATGACAGTAAGGAGCATCTTGCCATGATGGAGAGGGTTCTAGGCCCCATACCTACTCACTTACTCCAGAAAACCAGGTGCAGTTGCTTAAAAATATGAGTGGCTAATTTTAAATGCATTTTATTTATTATGCAAAAAAATAAATGATGTTTTTGGATGGAGGCTAAGTGATCTATGAGAGAGAGAGAGGGATAGACTGAGAGTTGACTATGGTTCATTGTTAGGAAGCAACGGTACGTGCATCATGATAAACTGGACTGGGATGAACTCAGCTCGGCTGGGAGATACGTGAGGAAACACTGTAAACCTCTAAGGGTAAGGACCACTGTATACTGTACTATATTGTAGTCTTATGGCTACTACTCCCTATGAAGTCATATGTCTACTATATGCTGAAGCACAGATTCCCAAGATTTTAATTATATTGAGCTGATTTTACTGATCTCCTTTAAAAAAAAAAAAAGAAGTGCTTTAGTCCTGGAAGCCAGTTTGTATAATATATGTTGCCTCAGAGTTGTTTTTGATTTCTTTTTCTAATTTTATGTGCAATATCTCAAAGATTTAGGAAGGAAAACACAGGGCAGCAAGATTTTCTCAGAATTAATGGTTGTTTTTCTCTTGATAAATTCCAGTGATCTTCTGTTTGTTATCCATAAATTATTAGTCATCTGGATTTCTTCTGGACATCTGTTGATGTTCTTTGATTGGAACTATTTGTAGTGAATTTGAAAATGTGTCATATTTGTGTTTTGATTGGCTAGTTTGAAACTTAATTGACTCTCTGCTCCTTGCCCAGCAATACATGTCCTCTAAAACCCCCGAGCACGAGCTGTTGTTTGACCTGCTTCAGAAGATGATGGAGTATGACTCATCGAAACGGATCACCCTGGAACAAGCCATCGGACATCCATTCTTCAACCCGTTAAGAAAAGTTAGGAGAAATTGACTTTGAAGGGGACACTTGAACATTACTGCTCCCAGGGAGACCTGATGCTGACTGTATCAGTCAGCTTAAAGACTGCCTACTTCACATCCTCTGTCTGTTGTTTTTATTGTCTCTTTGTGTATTTTTTGGTAAAATAAACTTGTGTTTGTCAAATGGGATTTTGTGATCTGTTATTTTGTCATTCTCTAGCTTATTGATGATAGTGATATGACCTTAGGTCAAGACAACCATACAGTTTTATTTTGTCATCTTTTTTTGTGTTAGCAACAAAAACGCGACCGATAATATAACTTCTGTCCTGCAGATGGCACCACAGGGCTGTTCTAATCAAGGACTTTAAAGATGCGGTAGTACATCTACAGTTATTCATTGATTTTCAATGTCATTTTTGGAAACGCTTATGAACATAATGTGGAACTCATGACGATTGAAGTAAAACCGTTCAACTGTCCTGGCAGGCACTCTGTGACTATGAAATTCGTGCAATGAACTACCAATAAGTGATCATTCACATTTATATAAAAATTCTTATCCTTAGCCGAAAGAAGAGTTCTTGCAATTGCTGCGATTTACATTTCAGAAATAGTGTTTACAGTATATTAAACTCAATTAATCATTTACATTGTTCTGTTGGCGTGCGTTCAGTTGGGAAATGGAACTGACTGAACTCTCTATATGAGATGCTCTTATGAAGGCAACAATGTAACCTGTTGTGGAGACACAGAGGCGCGCGGCCGTCAGCTTGTCTCGTGCAGTAGATTTTTAACAGCACGCGCTCTGCAAGTGCGCGCCACATCGTTGCGTCTCCTGTCAACTGCTGTATCTCAGAAGCCTTTACTGAAACGAAGGTCTACCTGCGTCTCAATAGAAGATTAAAGCGAGGAAACATTTGAGAAGATAATCATAATGTCGAAAATGGTTTCTGAAGTAAAAGACGTGTTAAAGGCATCCGCAAGAGGTGGACATCACAAATACCAAATGATTCATTGCTTGACAACTCTCGTGTGTTTTTTGTTGTCCGCGTTTTCGGTGGCCGTATGTCTGTTTATGAACGTGAAAACTTCTCAAATTGAGCGTAAAATGAAGCTTCTTGAGATGGAGCGACTGTCGGTTATTCAACCTGTGCACGCGACTTTGGATTCGAACGCGACTCTTTGGGATGCGATAGAAAAACTTGTGCAAGAGGTAAGTTCACCACAAAATTAAACGCTTCATATCAGGTTTTATACATATTTATGTACACATAAGACAAACTATTTGGTCACATTTGGCTTGAAAGTTTTCTCCACGTATTTGTTAAACAATTACTGTCACTGGAACGCATTTATTCTGAATAAATAAAATAAAGCTGGTTAAATTTTTTTTATTAATTAGTCAGTATGTGATAAAATGATCTGTGTTAAGTAGCAAACACGTTAGCTGTAAGTCTTTTACCGGTGCGAACATATAGACCGTTCAGTGTTAAACATTAGCGAACTAAAAATTAAAGCAAAGCCATTAAAACACTAAACTACTATAATATACAATTGAAGTCATAAGTTTACATACACCTTAACCAAATACATTTAAACTCCGTTTTTCACAATTCCTGACATTTAATTGTAGAAAACATTCCCTGTCTTAGGTCAGTTAGGATCAATCCTTTAGTTTAAGAATGTGAAATGTCAAAATAATAGTAGAGAGTATGATTTATTTTGTCTTTTATTTCTTTAATCACATTCTCTGTAGGTCAGAAGTTTACATTCACTTTATTAGTATTTGGTAGTATTGCCTTAAAATTGTTTAACTTGTGTCAAACGTTTTGTGGAGTCTTCCACAAGCTTCTCACAATATGTTGCTGGAATTTTGTCCCATTCCTCCAGACAGAACTGGTGTAACTGAGTCAGGTTTGTAGGCCTCCTTGCTCGTACACGCTTTTTCAGTTCTGCCCATGGATTGAGGGTCAGGGCTTTGTGATGGCCACTCCAATACCTTGACTTTGTTGTCCTTGAGCCATTTTGCCACAACTTTGGAGGTATGTTTGGGGTCATTGTCCATTTGGTAGACCCATTTGCGACTGAGCTTTAACTTCATGGCTGATGTCTTGAGATGTTACTTAAATATATCCACATAATTTTCCTTCCTCATGATGCCATCTATTTTGTGAAGTGCACCAGTCCCTCCTGCAACAAATCACCTCCACAACATGATGCTGCCACCCATATGCTTCAGGGTTGGGATGGTGTTCTTTGGCTTGCAAGCCTCACCCTTTTTCCTCCAAACATAACGATGGTCATTATGGCCAAACAGTGAAATATTTGTTTCATCAGACTAGAGGACATTTCTCCAAAAAGTAAAATCTTTGTCCCCATGTGCACTTGCAATCTGTAGTCTGGCTTTTTTATGGCAGTTTTGGAGCAGTGGCATTTTCCTTGCTGAACAGCCTTTCTGGTTATGCCAATATAGGACTTGTTTTACTGTGGATATAGATACTTGTCTACCTGTTTCCTCCAGCATCTTCACAAGGTCCTTTGCTGTTGTCCTGGGATAGATTTGCACTTTTTGCACCAAACTGCATTCATCTCTAGGACACCGAATTCATCTCCTTCCAGAGTGGTATGATGGCTGCATGGTCCCATGGTGTTTATACTTGCATACTATTGTTTGTACAGATGAACCATGGTACCAGACTTGTGGAGGTCCACAATTTTTGTTTTAGGTCTTAGCTGATTTCTTTTGATTTTTCCATGATTTCATGCAAAAAGGCAATGAGTTTGAAGGTAGGCCTTAAAATACTTCCACTGACACACCTCCAATTGAGTCCAATTAGCCTAATTGTTTAAGGCTTGGAATTTTCCAAGCTGCTTAAAGGTACAGTTAACTTGGTGTATGTAAACTTCTGACCCACTGGAATTAGTCAATTAAACAATCTGTCTGTAAACAATTGTTGGAAAATTACTTATGTCATGCACAAAGTAGATGGCTTAAATGATTTGCCAAAACTATAGTTTGCTAATTTAAAATCGGTGGAGCAGTTAAAAAATTGCTTTAATGACTTCAACCTAAGTGTATGTAAATTTTTGGCTTCAACTGTAATGATTAAAATATCAATTTATTTTTTAACAGAGACTTAAAGAGGGAGTGTCAAAAATTCGCATGGCGCGAGAAGCAACGCAAGAGTGCTCGTGCCCTCCAGGTTTGTTTTTCTGCATTATTCTGAAATGATTTCTATTTAAATATTGTTCCCTCAACTGAGGCTGCATCATTCTGTTTGTATTTCAAAAGTGAACCGTGCAGTGGATGGATTAGTGCAAGTGATTTGAAGTATGCGATGTTTGTATGAATGTTTAGCTCAATGAAGTCTTCATGAAAGTCTTCCCACATAAAGTGTTTTGTGTGTGCTAATGGATTTGGTGGGGTTTTAAGGATGTTTGTTTGAAAAAAGCTCTTGGTCAGGTAGAATTTCTTCAGCATCTTTGCATCTTGTCCTCCTTGATATGGATCAGTGATTCATTCTTAAGACTAACATAGCATCAACATGACCACGTGCAGAACCACAGTTTATATTCTCCATGCTGAATTAAACAACTTGATGTGGAAGTTATAAAGATGACAGTGCCACTGTTCTGTCCACAGAGATCAGTGGAGGGCAAAGATTTATTGTGTCAGCTCAGCTACAACACTTTAAAATTAATTGCTTGCTATCGGTTAAAAGTAGGAGACAGACAGAGGATAGTAACCTTAAAAGAATTTGTACACTGTTATTAGTTTCTCATGTTTTAATGCTTGGAAATGTGCCTGGTTACCTCCAGTGCTGTTATAGAGACATGCCATCTCAGGGCTCGGTAGAATTATGTGTAGAGATATTTACTACCTACAAAGGTTTCATGGTATTGGTGCTTACCAAAAGAGGACCTCCTGTATGCCCTGTGATGTTGTTGCTAAAATGTGGGTATAATTGAACAGTTAGTCCTCTCCCACAGGACACTACACTTTCAATTCATCTCACATTTAAGTTGTTTTATCTTTGTTCTCTCGCTTCTTTCCCAGGACCGACTTCATATCTATTCATATAACCTAAAATGCAAAACTTTGCCATGAGCAAAGAGCATATTAGAAATTCTGTTCTCAGATTTTTGTTTCTATCACTATTCTGATGTTTTCTTTTTACGCCACAAATGAAATCCAGTGTTTTTCATTCCTGATATCAAAATATCAAAGCACAGAATATCCTCAGGAAGAGCATCACTTAACAGAAGGGAAAAAACAATCACAAAACAATTTATTTTCTGCTCTATAAGAGCTTATGTTAATACATAAGGCATACTTTTTGCTTTTAGAGAAGACACGTGAGATGTTCTAAAGGTAATTGTTCTTTAGGGACTCTTTCAGCATTCCTTTCAGATTTATGTGGTGGGTAGGCTTCTTTGTGTGCTGGGAAACACTGCCTTTGGAGTAACCATCAATGACACCATGAGGGGCAAGTGACAGTTCCTTTGCTGTTCTTTGCAGATCAAATGTTCCTTATTCATCAGAAACTTGATTCTTCTGTGGTGATTTTTTTTTTTTTTTTTTTTTTTTAAAGCAACATCACTATCACTATTGCTCATATTTAGGTTTGGGGTTTTTCCTCAAGAATGGACATTTACAGTATGATACCTCTAATTGTGTGTCCTGTTAAGGATGGATGGAGGATGGTAAAAAAAAAAAAAAAAAAAGGCTAATAATAATCCAATAGATTTGGGGTGCTTCACAATCGTAAGGCTGCAGCCTAGTTAGGCTGTGTCCTTCCTAGACCAGGTTGTTTACGGGGGTGATTGATGTATTTACATGATATTAGTGTGATAAAATTGGGGATGTACTGTCGTTATTGTGTTTACAAGCGTTGTAAACACAATAAAGTTGTAAAATTAGATGTAACTTTACACAGTTTGCAAGCGATTCTTATCACACTAAAATAATGTTAACATGTATTTTGTTTAAATCTAATGGCTAAACTTTTGAAACGTTGTGTATTTTAATGTCTATGGACTAGCCCTATTCAATAAGTGCCTTCCTTAATTGCGATTTTACATTTTTTTAAATAAATGAGGGGTGTATATATATAGTATATATAATGTTGCTTACTATATGTATATATAGTGTATATATAGTAAGCAACATTATACAACAAATGCTGTTGATTAATCATAACTAGTTTAAAACCCAAAACATTCCTTTAATAATATTTGACATAATTTATATTTGATAATTTAATGCTTATACCTGAACAGTGAATTAAATACAAGCCTTCCACAGCAGCTTTTCCTTACGGTGATCATGGGAAGGCTTATTGGCAATTTTACAAACTTTAGTTGATGGCACCTACTGTTGTTAAGGGGTCTGTATAATTTACAGGCTCACTATTCATGTGAATGCTGTTAGTTATTGTTCATGCTTGTAAGAATTGGTGAGGAACTTGTAAACCAAACATTTATTGTTTATTTATTATACATTTAAGGATAATACATTTTAGATTTGTAGAAAGCAAGACCTGTTTCTTATAGGTCTGTACAATGAATGGACCCTCTAGGACTATTGACCATTTTAGGCCTTTAAGTCTACATCACTTATGTTGTTCCTGTCTCCAATTATGGACCTAGGGACTTTGGGTGAATCAGGCTGTTCTCTTGAGTTGAATGGCAAACCTGAGTCATCTGTCTGCACTATTGACTGTTCCTACCTATGCCTTTATTGGGCTTCCTTTCAGAGCAAACATCAGAAAATACACTTGAACCACAAACACAAAAGAACAGAGACTTCTGGGCCATGAACTAATGAGCTCAACAAAGCAGTTAATTGACTCCGGCCTCGTCAAGCTCAATCCACTCAGACGCCAGCTTCCTCTGAACCTGAGATGGTGATGCACTGGTCTCTCAAAGCTTCATATAACAATTAGCTATTCAGACATTTCCATTCACCATGTTAGCTCATTCTTACTGCCAGTCCAAGTTCAATGGAACTAGATTAAAGCAGAGTGCAATTTTCACAATATCTGGTAATTGTTGTGCAACTCGGATACAAACTGCTAAGGCAATTTGGAAGTGGTAGTGGTCCTTCAGTTCTAATAATGTCCCATTCTTATTTTGATTCCAAAAGGCAGAAGTTTTCTTATGTTTGTTTTTTGTCTCAAGAATATTCAAATTTGAATAAGTCTGTATAACACAAGTATAACTAGTATGTTGATGTGGAGGCACCTTCCTCTGCTGCTGTTAAATGGTGAACAAAAATAATTCTTAATGAAAGTTTAATAGGCGTGCTGTTATTTATGTATTCAAGATCAATTTGGTTTGATATATTGTGGTATGATGTAAATTTGGTATTCATCTGTCTAAAGTTACAAGACTATATGACCAAAAACTTAGTGACTGAAATGTATAAACATGCCTTCGGTGCGCTGGACTGTGGGATGTAGGGTTCAATGTACAATATGAGGTTCACAATTCGATATAGTCTCAATTCGGTAGAATTTACAGAAATGTAAATTAGTTCCTGAAAAAATGTTTGAGCAAAATACACATTATAATTTCTCATCAAAATAAAGTCTAAAAAATAATCTAAATGCTCAAATTGTAAATAATAAGAGTTGCTCATAGACCTTTCTCTATAATAAAAGATCACAAACAAATAAGCTGTCAAAAATAGTGTGGTACATTCAGGCTGATTAGGTGCAGAACAAGCAACAGAACTGAACAAAATCTGTCCTGAAAAATGTGGAAGTGAATATAATTTTTTTTTTAATCATTTGCCATCATTATTATAATAACATTTTAACTTTTGTTAAAATACACACACAAAAAACATCTACATTCTATTATTTATTATAATATCATGAAATAGTATATATAATAATTATATGTTTGAAATAATGTGCACAATTTAAATGTAAAAACACTGAGTTTACATTCAGTGTATAAGAAATGCTAAAAAGGTTACCACTGTAAGTGTTTCAACTTGCATTTCACAGTTCAGTTCACAGTACGCCTCATCCTTGATGGACGCACACATTACACAGAGGAAACGATCCGCTTTAATCTCAAGCACTTTTCATCAAAACAAACTGATTTTCCAGTTATTCCAGTACTCAAATTTCTAAAAGCTATATTCAAGCACTTTAAGCACTTCAAGGACCTTGTGTGAACCCTGTAATCAGTGTAGAAAAAAAGGAAAAATCAAGTGATAGAGAGATTATGATGTTTGACGGGTCATTTCGTTTATGAAACATGGACAGAAAACCATGTTGCAAATTTCGAAATATTGAGTTATGCCACGATATGGTTCGTCATTTTTTTGGGGGGTTGTGATATATCAAAATTCGATATATCATCCCATCCCTAGTGGGATGTGACAATAGAGAGCAACAGTACCCGTCCACTTTTTTCCACTATTGTCTTGGTTCCAGAAGTGTTTTTCCCATTCATATTTTCCATGGGGATTTTTTTATAAAATTCTTCAGTCATATGTTTTTTCAAAGAACAAACCAACAAGCTCTGAGGTGAATTACAACATTACAAACTTTTATTTGAAACAAAATACGTTTTTTAAAATAGGAAAAAAGACAAAGATTCAAGATTGTGCGCTTAACGTCTTTAGTGAGCGAATTAATTACAATCCCATGAAGCACCGCCGATGACATAATCGAAATGAAAACAATGGAAATGTAATATTTAAAGTATATTGCAAGTGTATTCAGATAAAAATATATAAGCAGTCTGAGGTGGATAGGGGCCGATTTGCAGCATTCCCAATGTGTCATGGAAGTTGGTGTTTGCTCCAGGGTTCTTCACTGTGGTTTGTTTGTCACAATTCTCTTATAGTGCGCAACAGTGCCCTGCCCAGTTATTCAGCGTCTGGGTTCCGGAAGTATTTTTCTCCTTCATTTCTTCTTTACAACTAGACTTGAGTTGTAAAGCATGAACCAAACCAACCAGCTCAGAGGTAATTTGTAACATTACAGACTTTATTTTAAGCCAAAAGATATTGATGTATAATGACAAAGTCAAAGGTACAGGATACTGGATATTACTATAAAGTTTAGTGTGTTTATTATAAGTATAGAAATAATATAGTTTGTTTATTGCAAAATATTCTGATGTACACAAATCCTGTATATAAGTGCAGGGCACAGCCATTGACCAGGAAAATAAAAAATGGCTCTCCACGTCAAAAAGGTTGCCAACCCCTGCTGTAGATCATTGCAGTTCTTCACATTCCTTTGATCTGTCTGTGGCAGAGTCAGAGAAGGAGGTGGTGGAACCCGATGATTGTGTTCTACGTCCTCGTTTGAAAAACTGAGACTTTGAATAATTTGCCTGTACTCTAGGAACATCTTCCTCTTGATAAATGTTTGGAACTGATTAATTTAATTCAGGATTATCCATCATATTAAGGGGACATATAATATTTTGGTGGATGCGCTTTCCCGTGCACCTGTATCTTGAAGGACGGGGGTAATTTTCCACTTTTTTTCCTGTTGTGCCTCTCATTGTCTTTTCTTCCCAGGGCCCGGGTTGTTGAAAAGTGATGGATCTGCGATGTAAGTGGTATGAAAGTCGGTATAGTGTTTAGAATGTAGGTAGTGATTGTGTTTACATTAATGTATTTTTGTATGTATTTTGGGGATTTTGGGGTTTCTATTTTGTTTGAGAGGGTGTGACTACATGTTTGTGTTGCTTTGTCCCTTCTGTGTGTGCGTCTGTGTTTTTCTTGCATGTGATTTGCTGGCCTATGAGTGATTGGGAACAATGGTGTACAGGTTTCCCATTCTACTTGAGTTGTTTCTCAATCCTTTTTGGTCTCCATCCAACACACATCACTCTGTGTCCATGGTCTATTTCGCTTGAGCAGAAACATTCCATTTATTACAGCTTTTCCATAATGTGTGTTGCTTAAATAAAGTGCTTCTATTTTATTAATTATGCTTGTCGTCTCCTCATTAGTTTCATCAACCCATTCAGTGATGAAGTACCAGTCATCTTCTCCAGCCTACTTTTAAAAGCCCTTAGACTCTTGCCATTGTACTGCAATTGATTGTGTACCTATTAAATAAAATGTCTGCAAATGTCAGATTAGGCAATGTCTTTAATGTTTTAAGGGACGGATTAAAACCAGTTATCAATTAGTTTTCTTTATCACTTGACGACAGATGAATAGGAGTCTAATCTGTATTCTTTATCCAATCTGAATTAATGTCAAATTTGATAGCCCTCTAAAGTTATTTAGCATGAGTTTTAAACCTTCCTCTTCAAGTTCAACGTGAAATCTCGGCATTGCGTGTTAGTTAATTTTTTGATCAACAGTAAGGTCGAGGGAACTGGAGACTTCTTACAGCTGGAAGTAGTTGCCGTGCATTAGTTTTGTTTTCCAGTGAAAGTTTGTGACCTCGTAATAAATATTATTACTGTTTGTTTGTCCAATATTGTTCTTAAGGACATACAACATTAATAAATCAATATTTCAAAGTGCCCTACTCTAAATATTGCCTCATATTCATCACAAAAGTACACATGTTTGCATTCAGCAAGTCTCCACTGATAGATACCATATTCACATTTGAGTCCAATTTTACAGCTGTGTTTGTTCCACTATTGGGCCTGCAGCTAAACTGGCCAGTGCATTAAAAACTGCTGTTATTGTTGGTATAACAAATACATTACTTTAAAACCATGAGCTGAACAATGAGATCTGAAACTGTGTGACGCCATACCCAGAGCAGCGTAGATCCTAAACTTGCTATGAATCTGGACACCTATTCTCCTCTGCCACTTTGGAAGGTTGTTCTGGAAACGGCGCTGATGTGTCTGGATAAATGTACCTCTTAAGAATGTAATTCACCTCTGTTTTAATGGCCTACCCATTGAGAAGGCTCTAAGCTTTAATACTTCCTCCAGAAGCTATCAAGGTATGTAAGGGTCTTGCTGTGGGTGAGGTGGAAGATGTGCTCAGGGCGAGAGATTACCTGTTGGCCTTGGTGATGGTTTTGAATTTTCTCAGACTGTATCTGATGTTAAAATTCCCTTTCTGTGCTTGAGTGTAGGCATATGCTACACTTCAAGCATAAGCAGGGGAAACATATGTGTTTCTCCATATCATGTTAGAGGTTTTTTTTTTCCATTGTTGAGAAATAGTGTCCAGAAATGGCTGCCCGACTTCAGCGATTAAATCTCCGGCGCACATATTGTGTTGCTTTCTTAAGGCATCTAACACAAAAATAAGCACAATGTAAGAGATATTGTAGATACTCAGCTGTTGTAAGTGCAGCCTACGAGCATGCATGCAGCACAAACTTTTCATATTACTTTCAATTGATATGAGTCTGTAGCTATACCTTTCTGAAATGGCCAGTCAGAACGTATCTCCATCAGGACTTGGCTAAATAAGTAAATTATAAAAGCAATAGCGGTATGAGTGCTGTAATCTTGGCTTATTAAAAGCATCTGTCTGTAGTTTGTGGGAGGGCATTTTGGCATGCTCTCAACATCACTGTAAACCCAAACCACCACCACACACCACCAACCCACCCCCGCCACCCCCCACCCCACCCGGTTTCAACATTTCACAATTTAATTTGAATGAATTGTGAGGCATTGTACCCTCTTAAAATAGAGAGGTGATATGGAAACAATTATGGTATGTTAGGTCTGATTATCTAAAAAAAAAAAAAATAGCTTATTGTTGATCATGTGGGGGAGATTCTTTTTCTCTACTCCTCACACACCTCATCTCTTGTATGATATTATAGTTTTGGATAACATTTATACATGTTTGCTCAATCCAAGTTTATTTTTAGTCTCCAATTAGTGTAAAATAAATTTATAAACCAGTAAACTTTTGTATTATGCGGTCAAAATTTGGTAACTGCCATGCACATGTTTACAAAGCACATTCTATATTTATCATCTTTTAGATCGAAGATAAAAAAAAATGTGAATGATGCTTCCCTGTGCAAAAGCCGAAGCTTGGGTGTTGTGGGTGGTTTCCACGGCTTTGCTATGTGGTTGCTAAGATGCTCTGAGTGGTTGTTAGTGTGTTGCTGTAAGATTTCCTTCTCTGTCTCTGATATTCTAGGCAAATTGTTTGAAATAAACCCTGTGTTTGGAAAAATATATATTTATCCTTTCATCTTGTCACAATCAAGTGGTGTATACAAGGTGTTGTGTAGGTCACACCAGACTTTTTTATCAAAGAGTGAAGAACCACCAAAATGCCAAAATTGTAACATCCCTTTGACTGTAAATTTTAATGTGATTAGACATCGTTTATTATCAGAAAATACCTTGAAGGAATTTTTTTGTAATGTGTGACCAGAAAAGCTTTTAGAATTTTTATCACAAGTACAGCTAAAGAATCTTCTATAAAATTATCATATTGTATAGGACTAATTAAACTTCTTTGTTCCATGTATTATAATTTTGTTATGTAATGTGTTATATTTATAGATTGTTTGATTACGGCTTTTTTTTTTTTTTTTTTTGCCATGAAATAGCCTCTGAAGCTTATAATGCAATACATTGAAATACAAGCAAACTCTGATATTCTAGACCCTAAGTATGGCTCAGGTCAATTCAGTGTCTGTGGTATATATATATATATATATATATATATATATATATATATATATATATATATATATATATGTATATATATATATATATGTGTATGTGTGTGTATATATATTTTTTTGTTTCATCTGTTTTATCATCTACTAGGTGAAAATCATAAGTCATAATGAAAAGTAATTGATCACCTCTTCCCAATAAGATTTGATGGATCACACTTGTCCTACTTACATGCAGAAATGTAGCAGAACAGGCCCCTAAATCTAAATATATGCATTAATACCGATGCTTGCTGTTTATAATAGCTTACAAACCCCACTGTGGCTGTGAAACTGAAGTCTGTGCCATGTCTTGCTGTAGCAGTCCTGATTTTCATCCCCATAAAGACCACTCTTTTATTAACATCTTGGCTATGCTGTTTGTTTGTTTGTTTCAGTTAGCAAGCATGGAAAATTTGGCAGGGCTGATGCTGTTTTTAGTTGTGTCTAAATGTATTAAAATGCTTGTTAGCATTTGCGATTTGCTGAGTAGAGCCATTCTTAGACTCATACAGATATATACAGTAAGTAAGCTGTCAGTACTCTCAAAACAGTTTAATGGATTGTGTTGTCATTTACTCACTCTCATATCATTCCAAACACTTATGTCTTTCGCTCCTCTATGAAACACAAAATAAGATAAAATCAGATTTTCTCTTTTCCATACAATAGTGCCCAGTGCATGTTTAGACTGATCTCACAGTGAAATCGTAAACAATAGGTTGACTTTTCTTTAGCTAAAATCATTCTGTGGTTTCCAAAATTCCAAACACTGCCCCAGTGGCCGAATCTTTAAGTGTGGTTTGGCGTTTGTGCATGTGTGAGCTTCATTTTCCAAGTGAAATCTCCTCCGAGGGGTGCCAAAAGCAAGTTTTGATGCGAGTCATTTTTAGCTGTACAGGCAGTAATACAGTGAAGATTAATGCATGTTTTATAAACTGTACCCCTAAACCTAACCAACATTGAAGTACAAATTTAATGTTAGAGGGAAAAATCTCACTCGTCACTGATTATGTGCAAGTGATTACTGAACCCGGGTCACCCACGCTGTTGATGTGACGCAAATCTGGTCACGTCACAGGGGAAGGTAAAATTGCTGGAGCTGATGCAAACATGTCTGATAGGAGGTTCCGCTTGTCAGTGAGTTGGCATAATGTGGCTGATCCTAGGGTGCTGGAAGTAGCTATTGTTAAAGCTTGACATTTGCTGCGTCCGAATATCCAGACTTTCTTACCATATAGTATGCCAAAAACTGTATGCCAATGAAGTAGTATGTTCGAATCCTCAATATTCATAAAACATTAAGTGAGAAATACCCGGATGACTATTTCTGGCGAGATTTGTAAGTGCAGCTCGAATGGACACTTTACGATCCCATAATCTCTCGGGAGGTGAGGAGACGTCACTCTCAAAATGCTGGATTTAAAAGAACGGCGGTGAACCGCAAGCCAGACCGCTGTTCTCAACTGTAAGTGCTGTATACCAAGAAATTTGTTCCATGTGCTTAAATGGGGCTTTTTTAACAAAATTAGAGTAGATTAATTTTGCAGTTGTTGTTGTTACATCATATATTCGTGGTACGGGTTAATACCCATGTCCCCGTATGAAGTATTCCATACTACTCAGATGCATTTTAAGAATGTACTTTTTACCAGTTTAGATGTGAATCCTTCAGTAAATACAGAATAATCTGACAGTACTTTATTTTAGATGCAGGGAGTGTCCATGCTAATTCACATACATTGTATGGAAATGAGCTGTGTAAATATCTTTTTCAGCTCCCTGAAGAATGAAAGACTTATAGGTTTGAAATGAAATGAGGGTGAGTAAATGATGACAATTATAATGTTTGCCTGAACTATTCCTTTAATTACAACAGAGCCTCATTTTCTCAGGCCTGGATCTGCCAGTTCTAAACCAGGATTATAGATTATAAAAGATAATTGCTGATAGTCTGCTCTGGATGTGTATGAGTATCTTAACAGGTAAATGTTCATGAAAGTTTCTTTCATCATGAATCATCCTTATTGTCATGTTTACTTCTCAAATTCTATACAGACAGTCAAAGCCTTCATTTAAAGACAAGTCTTCTCTCCATGTCTCACATAGATCTCTGAGACAGAGAAAATCTGCCTTTATTTTCTCTCGTCAGTCCATTGAACCTTTTATTTATCTCCTTCACAGATATTCCCATTTCCTCTCAGTCATTGCTGTTCTTACATCATGCCATCTGTCTGTATGATTGTGTTTATTGATGGAGCCTGATCCTTGTCCTAGCATCGTCAAGCCTTATCTTAATTGCCAATCTCTCAAATGCCTTCAGCTTGCCAGACAATTTATATTCTCCCTCTGTTGTATCCCCCATCTGTGTGGCAGCATGCCACATTTTTGAACATTCTAAATTTCAATCCTGCATCTCCCCTGACTGTACTTTTGGGTTGCAAGGTCCATGGCAGAACCTTGGAGCTGTGAGTCCTTGTTTTCTGATAATTTGAACAGGGTTGCGCTTTTTTGGTTCCATGGGGAGATCTTGCCATTTTTCCATATGTTTTTTATTTATTTATGTTTTATTGTCAAGCTGTGAAGTTTTTTTTTGCTTAATTTTCACCTGGGGCTTTTAATGGAACCGATCTTGAAAAACGTAACCAATTGCAGATCTGACTATTTTGAATATATGTTGCTTCATTTAATGTTAATCTATGGAAAGACAGTAGTGGTTCCTCATAATTTTTAGACTGGTTGTAACTCTCACTAGATTTTTACATTTTCTGAATCAAATGTGAATGGTCCATGGCCCTCCAAAACATTCCAACATGATGCTTCAGGGTGATTACCAGGGTGTCGCTATGAGGTTGCTAAGTCGCTCTTGTATGTTTATCATGTTACTATGCAGTTACTAGAGTTTTTCGGGTGGTTTCTAGGGCATTGCTAGATGGTTGCTAACTAGATATGGCTTTAATAAAGTCTAATATGCCCTCTAATGTGATCTGATGAGGTCTAGCCTAATAGGGTCTAATGTGGTCTGTGGGTGTCTGAGGAAGTCTGATGTGGTCTCTTGAGGGTCTTATAAGGTCTAATGTGATCTCTAGGTTGTCTGATGAGGTCTAATGTGGTTGGATGAGGTCTAATGTGATGATCTGTGGTATCTAGGGGATCTATTATGATGAGGTATGATAGGGTCTCTAGGGGATCCGATGAGGTCTAATCTGTGCTGATGTGGTCACTAGGGGGGGTCCCATGAAGTTTTTATAGCATCTAATGAGGTTTAATAGAGTCTAATGTGGTCTGATGAGGTTTGATGGCTTCAGATGAGTTTGAACAGTGCTGGATTTTATTTGGTGAAATGACGACAGAAAAACATTTTTGTATAATTTAACTTGTTTGGCAAGACTCTCCTCAAATTACTGCTCCACCTTGACAGTTGTTGACTGAAAAAAGAACATCCACTGTAGGGCCCCTTGTGGCAACACTGAGAATACAGAGAATACAGCATGTACATGCGTTAGGTTATGAATTGCACTCTTTGATGCATGAATTGAAACATTTCACAATGCAACGATGCGTGAAATTGAGCTTGCGTTCATGTACTTACGTAGAGTATGCTTGGGCCTTAAGGGGTCTGATAAGTTCTAATGTGGTCTGATGAGGACCAATGTGAACTGATGTGGGGTCTGATGAGGTATAATGTGGTCTTGAGTGGGTCTAATGGGTCAATTTATATACAAAATTTTGCCCATTTTATCATTCCCTGGAGAAAATCCAATAATGTAAAAGCACTCTTTTATTTGTTTAAATCCCTAACTCCATTCACTGTAGTCTGGTAACAGCAGATGGTCTGCCATTAGATTTGAATAAATATCAGTAAGGACTAGTCTCGGATCAGCTCAAGGGAGTTATCGTTAAAGATGTGTCATATTACACAAATCTGTGTAAAGACTATTTTGTTGACTAAGTCGTGCAAGAGTTGCGTGCAGTTGTCGGATTCAGGATGATGGTAATTTCCTAATTACATGTGCTAGTGTAGCCCGCTCTGATTGGCTGAGAGATAAGATGAATTCATCCATCAAGACTGTACTGAAGTGGTCCTATAAACCTACAGATCAAGAGCAATTCAACAGATTTAATATATTTTTACCTACCTTTAGTAGAGGAAAAATATTTCGTAAGAGTATGGTGTTGAAATTTTGGCTACATTCTCCCAGCATATACTCCTGATTAGAAGTTGCCTGGTCATATCAAATTTTCCTGTATTTTCTATTATGCATATACAGCTTGTTTATCTGTGTGTTTTGGCTCATGGTAAGCTGTGTGTGTTTATGCTTTGTTAGACTGGGTGAATGTGAAGGCCTGCAGCCCCTGGTGGGGGGTTGTGTACTGAATGTCTGGCAACCCTCTAATAGTTTAAGTCAGACTTTGCCTGCTGCTAGAAAGCATCACCACTGGCAAATAAACATTATCCTGCAGTTTTTTTAGTCAAATATGTGACCTCAATATAAAACTCGCTTGCCACATGTCTTTCTGTTTTACATTTTCAGTTCTAGGTCCTGATTTTGTCTGTTTAAATGTTCACATGCAAAATGTCCTTCTGTGAGCACAAAATTTATGCTATTTAATTTACTAAAATATGCTCCTGCTCTTATTGTGATTCATTCATTGGGGCACCAAAAGAGAAATTCCAAATACATTTTTGGAAAATGTCAATAAAAATGTGAAAACTGTATTTTTTGGGCTGATGTCATCAAGCTCTCTAATGTTTTAACCCGTCCACTGCAACCACATTTCCCCAATAGAAAAATTAAAAATCCCCCAATAGATTTTTTGTTGTTGTTGAAAATCCTGTTTCACTTGGAAATATGTTGCATTATGGAAAATGTGTTGTGAAAGCCATTTCATGTTGACTTTTAAAGGTGTCGGTTCACTTGAATTAAGGTAGACACAGACACAGCTGTGACTCACACCACAGACTGTCTCCGTCACTCTCATGAGTCTCATCCTTCACTCAGAAAAACAAACTTCCTGGCCGGATGTCCCTCTAGCGTTCATGTTGTCTTGGCGAGCGTATGTCAGTGTGTGCGTGCGGGTATGAGTTAGGGAACAGAAGCTCTTTCCCCAGCCTCTTTCATAAGTTCAGGGCCTGGTCATTGTTTTACTTTGTTAGTTTATTTTATTCTTTAGTTGGACTGGGACAACAAGTCAAATTACCAGAATAAATCCCTCTCCCATTTTTTCCACTTTCATGCACATGGCTTTTGTAGAACATTAAAAACTTTGAGTTTGCTTTAAAAAGAAACATCCCGTGCTTGAGAGGTCATTGAGACATTAGGCCGGTTTAGAGGTTGGCCTAAACAACATGACTCTGGTTTTGTTTTACTGTCTGGAATGAGCACTTAAAATGAACGATTGAAATCAAACATTAAGCACGTCAATGTGAAGGGAGTATCTTTTACTACGCTGTGTTAAACCAGGACTAGTTCGTGTCAGTGAGGCCATCGACTGTTATCTAGACTGACGACTCCCCTGTCAGTTTGGACACAGTCCACACGGAGTCAACTAAGGGTCAGACAATAACAAAAAAAATGTGATGTCTTCCAAACAATGCACATCAGTGTGATATAATTCCATTCTTTCGACTTTCAAAATAGGCAAGAGAGTAGAATATACAGAATTTGTTACTATCACAAATGTTGCATTATAGATTGCACATCCCAAATGTTGAAGTGTGAATTAAATGTAGCCTAACCTAAATATATTTTGGGGCCAATTTATCTTAAAATGCCTTCTATGTTGATGGGAAAGCATAAACGTTTTATCATTGTGTAAATGTTACAAATAGCCTGCATACGTGATTGTCTCTTCTCACGTTATTTTTTCAGCATGTCTTGCTGCTCAGATAGCATGATGCTTATTGACAGCTGAGAGAAGAATGATTATGGAGATTCGGTGTTGGTCCTGGTTTCATTGACCTGTCAGGAATTTCTGCTTATAATCAGACCATGCCAGTCATTCATTAGCACATCTGTTTCTTTCAACACACACACACGCGCACACGCGCACACACACATACACCATCATGGCAGAATTTTCATGCATTTAAATGATTTTTTTCTTCCAGTAGTGCCCATTGCAGTGAGTTTGGTTGACAACTGTATAAATGGTTTGAGAACTTGTGAATCAAGATCAAAGTGGCAATGTGAAATAGGTGTGGTTTACACATGTGATAGACCTGAGGTCAGATCATGACTTGCTCGGAAGCCTAGGAAGGCTGCTTGAAAAAAGTTACCCGCAAGGTCGCAATTCGTTTTCAAGAGAGTGACGAGTGAAATGGAGAGGCGCAATCAGATGAATTTGTCGTGGATAAATGATAGAGAAGTGGAATGCATGTCAGAGAGGGCTTACCGTTTCTTGTTATCTGTAACTAAAGAAATATAGTACTATCACCAGTGGTGAATGCTGCCAACTAATTCATAGGGATAGTTATCTAAAGATTTAAATTCTGTAATTTACTCACACTGAAAATGTTCCAAACCTGTATGAATTTCTATCCTGCATGGAACGCAATTTTAGCCTTAGTCACTATTCACTTACAGGGTTTTGCCTGCATTTAAATTTTTTTGGTGGCCGCCGAAGCAAAATGTAGGGCTGCAGAAGCAAATTTTATGATATAAATATCTCTTTTGCCGCTTTATAAGTGCAAAATATGATTTACACATGGAATGTGAATGCGCGCAAGGTGATTGAAGACTTGTTACATGTTGCATGATACACTAAGAATCGCTCGTGCAAGTGATGCGCTCTGCTCTATCCTACTATATCACTGGAGCATGCAGGTATGCACGCTTCATCCTGGTGACATGATAGTGCTTAGTGGATCACATGTGCAATTGAACTGGGCTTCCCTCAATGTCATGGCGCAGATAACAAAACTTATGTGACCTATTCGAATTTTATGTGAGAATTCACTATTCTAAAGTGCTATGGAGCAATTCAGCCACTTCAAATGCCTTGACAGCTCTGACATTCTGAACAGCACTGATGAGGAAAAGAGAAACATCTGCACCAGCATCAGTTACAATATTTTTCACATCAACACTAACATTTATCATAGTAAGCTGTAACAGCATTTTTCATTACAATTGTGTCCGTTTTTGACAATTGTTTTTTTTTTAATGTGTTTACACTTATTTTTTCATAACAAATAAACTGTTTATTTAAAAAAATTAAAATAAAAGACTAACTACCTAACCAATGTAATGAGGAGTGAGACGTTAGCTGTGTCCCAAATGACACATACACTATGCACTTACAAAATATACTTTACACTCAGCCATGTAAAAACATTTTGAATGTTTTGTATAGTCCCAAATAGAAGTCAACGTTTTTTTACAACATGAAAGTGTTCACTGTTAGACAGCTGATAGAAGTGATGTTTCAAGCATTGTGTTGCCGCTAGCTTAAGCATGCTAGCCACCCTCAGTTCAACACTTATGTCTCAATAATTTTCATATTCACACAGCATGGTATGATGGTAAAGCATTTAACTCACTTTTGTAAGGTGCTGTCATCACAGAAGTTTTGCTAGTTGCCATATTCTCCATTATTTACAATTGTTTTGCTAAAACAGCATTGCTACCGGTAACTCTGCCCCATCCGCTCTGTACAGCAAGACACAAGCAATAAGTGCACGAAGTGTCCAACCTTCCACACTTCGTTTTGATGGTTGAAAAAGTGCATCATGGGAGGACTCGTAGTACACATTGTTGCATTTTCAATGTGAACATACTACTCGCACTACTTACACTACAAAAATGGCATAGAATAGTGCAGAAATGTGCGGTTTGGGTCGCACCTATGGTCTTTCTTGTGATTATGGCATTACAAATGCAACTGTTTAACAATTAAAGAACTATGGTAAACAGAAGGGCAAGCGCAATATAGACTAAAGGTCTGGACCTTTATACATTTTGAACAGTCATGTGTAAAATTGTAACAAAGAATTTCCTGATGATGTTTAACAGATGCAAACAGATAGCTTCAGATGTTCTTAGAATTAAAATGATTCCGAAATCATCAAGAGACTGAGAAAAGGAAAACAATATCTGTTATGGAGTAGGAAACACACATTTCCTGTATAGAAGAACAGTCCCAAATCAGTAAATTATTATATCTGACCTATAAAAATAATTGATTTCCCACAGCACCTTGATGTAAAAAGTCTGTTGAATCCAGAAGTTTCTAGATTGTCAGAAGATCTACAAATGTATAATATTCATTACATACATGAAACGCAAAGAATATCTTAAATATTTATTGCAATAATGTAAAAAATAAAAATAAAAAATATGCATCACATGTGATTGTGTACATCAGCCTCTACCGAAGAAAATTTTTGAACCAGGAAAAACACTATCAGTGAATTAAAAAAAACATATGCAATGAAAGTTTCTTACAAAAACTATTTTTGTATCCTGATTATGTGGTAATGAAAGCTTTCTATTAATCCTTAAATTAATCCAAAAATGAAAATTCACTCATCATTTACTCAACCTTATGCCATTCCAGATGTGTGTGACTTAATTTCTTCAGCAGAACACAAATGAAGATTTTTAGAAACAATTCTCAGCTCTTTTGAACCATACAATGCAAGTGAATGGGTGCCAAAATTGTGAAGCTCCAAAAATCACACAAGTCAGCATAAATGTAATCAATATGACTCCAGTGGTTAAATCAGTGTCTCCAGAAGTGATTTGATAGATGTGGGTGAGAAACAGATTCATATTTTAGTCAATTTTTACTACAAATTCTCCTTCCTGCTCTGTCAATCTCCACTTTAACTTTCACTTTAGTCACACACATCTGGGATGGCATGAGGGTGAGTAAAAAAAATTACAATTTTCATTTTTGGGCAAACTATTCCTTTAAGCCTTCTCATGGCACGCTAGACTGTCACTCATTTGCAACTGAACTCACAAACTTTCTGCTTACAGTTAATCCACTACATAGGAAATGATGATGAATGTTCTTTCACATTTTACTATTTTGTCTTTTAACTAGACAGCACATCTGTCCCACTTTGACTAAGCTTTCTAGTGTCTCTCATCCAAGAATGAGAGTATTTAATTGAGCCATCTGCAGATGTGATTATTGTAATTCCAGCAAATCTTTGTTGAGTTTACTGAGCCTATGGGAAGCCCATGTTCATTACTACTGAGGACTCTAAAGTTCATTTAGCCATATCTGATGTGCATCAGTTATATCATGGAACTCTAAGGTTCATAACAGTTCATAAAATTAGAATCAAATGGATAATACTGGTCCTGTATCCTGATTGGTCAATAGATCCAGCAAGTCTAGAGTGCACAATATTTTAATAGTTATGAAGTGAAACACCTGTTCACCTAGCTACTGTGCAGCAACAGTAAAATAACATTCTTTAATTGTTAAAATGTCAGGTACTATATCTTCTAGTATAAACATTAGTTAGCTTAACAAATGGAAATTTTTGTCTTTTTTGACATTTACTATTTATTGAATGTAATTATTTATTAAACGCTGGGTTGACTCTCACGGAACCTGTCAAGGAAATGTTCTTGTCATATTATGTCTTTGCATGCAAGGTAGCCTACATTCATGGCCGTTGAGATTTTTTTGCATTTTAACATTATTTTCATGACACTTAAGAACAATTTTCGTTAATGTCTGGATCTTTTACTTTTACTATTTCCCTTGTTTTCAGAACACAGTCCACAACACAGTCATTTATTTATTGTATTACCATATTTTTAGTAAAGAAATATGCTGTTGTACAATGACAGCACCAAGTGAGTAGTACTATGATGTTGAAATACTTCAGAATATTTTTTTGTATCTTGCAGTAATGAGAACATCCTAATGAGCTAATTACAATCATGGGGTGAAATGTGCATAAATGTCATGAAAATATCAATGTAAAAAAAAAAAAATCTTAATTGCCCTAAAAATAGGCTTAATTTCTATACACAAAATAGTATTTGTTATTTGCTTCTTTTGCTATTGGAGTAAATGGGACCAGGGGATTTTTTTTTTTTTTATCTGTTTTTTTTTTCTTTTACAGCTGTTTATAAAAGCAATGAGCCACCCCGCACTTTGCATCATGCCTAACAGTACCTCTTAACTGTGGTTAAATCACTGTACAGCAACACCTTGAATTGCTTTATTGTCAGTCATGCATGATTTTAGTATGCATGTTGTCAAAGTTTTGTTTGAGAATCAAGCAATGCCCCATAAGTATAATTCCACAGTCTGTACCACCATCAGCATTATTATTGCATTTGTTTGTATGAAGCAGTTAGGATGACTGTCCTCATTGAAATGTTTGAAGGTTGTATTTATCATTAATCTAAACAGATACTTAGCAGCACGCAGATTTCCCAGTGCCCAGAAGATCACGAGCAGTGCGGGTGTACACCGGTAGCACAGTAAGTTTGATCAAATATAGTCCAGACCTGTGTTTCTCATTACCCCAAGTTTTAAGCTTTCTGTAGTGGTGTCTTCTCTCCCTCGGTTTTAGTGGAAAGAGTGTGAGACCTGGGGCCAGCAGAGAAACAGGAGGAAACTCAGGAGACGGACAGGGCTTCTGGCCTACATATGTTAATGTCATTACTCCGTCCGTTAACAGGGTTAGACAGGGAAGGTGTAAAATTTAAACCAGTAGAACTAAATCCTTCCTGTGCATTTAACTTTGGGTGTTTAACATCAGGTGCATCTGGATACACTCCATTAGTGACTGTGTCCATATTTGAAGATCAGGTCAGGGATATTGAAACTCGTTGGTCTGGTGTCAGTGTGTTTCTCTTTACAACAGACACCTGCCCTTAACCACACACAAGATGAAGTCTCATCACCTGTTTACACGTTGTTGTTTAAGTGTTAATATCCTTAATATGTAATTCAGATCTTTGTTGTTTCATCTGTTTTTATTGTTTTTATTTACCATTTACCATTCAGTTTCTATTGAATGGAAAACAATGCAATTCCATAACATTCTGCCTAAAATATCCTTTTGTGTTCCACGTAAGAAGGAAAGTTATATAGAGCAACATGGGATTAAATGATGACAGAATTATAATTTTTTGTGTATTATCCATTTAAGGAAGACTGGCATAATTATACTAGTTTCGGGTCATGTCACAGATGGAAAATTGATTAGATATCTTCTCGTAGGACACATTTAATGGAGAAACAGCTGGATGGGGTGCAACAGAATGGAGCAGAAAGGATGAGTCTCAAGGCATATTTTTAATGTTTAACTACTTTGTTGACACGCTTTATTAAAAACGCAATGCGCATGGTGCGAGATATCACAATGACCAAAATTTTAATCTGCATATGTACCCAGACCAATAATTAAGATATTTTAATTTCAAAAGCAATTGTCTTGAAATTGTATTTATTAAATAAATATATTTTCAATTAAATTATTCATTAGTCATTTATTAGTGAAATAAATCAGACATGACGAAGGACAGTACATATGCAATGCACAGTACGTCTATTCATTCCTTTCTTTCATGTCTTATTAAATGTGGCATCTTCTCTTACTGTGCGCAACAGTCGGGATCTGGAATAAAACAAAAAGGCAGATGCTATTTTCACTAAGTATAAAAAGCAACAAAAAGCATCATCTTTGCTCTAAGTGCTAATACCATTAGATGCTATTTGCACTCTAGTGCAAATAGTGGCAGATACTCTTACACCCCTTTTAAATACTAACATACATTATAGTGGCATCACTCCAGCATTTTAATTGTGTTTATTTGGAATCCCACACCCTACACCTACCCCTAACCCTACCTTTACAAAAATTAACCATGGTTTTACTATACTAACCATAGTATTACCATGGAATTTTTCTAGTAAAATCATAGTAACAAAATTGTTTTATGTGATTACTATTAACAACATGTTATTGTAGTAACACTATGGTGAGTACATCAGAACTACATAGATTCCACCAAAACACATGTTTTCTACAATATTTTACAGTAAAACCAGTTAATTTCGGTTAATTTTATCTGGGTCAAATCCTTCTATCAACTCCCAGACTGTGACCAAATCACTGCAAGGAATCGCTTTTATATATTACTAGAAGCAGTATTATAGGAAATATTAAGAGTAGAGACATGGGAAAAAGAATGTCAAGGGGTGGGATTTGAACCTGGATCTCAGGCGTGACAACACATACACATACTTTCGTTACACCCAGAGCTACTACAGCTTCGCACGTGGACACAGTTTGTGGTAAAATCCTGTGATTTCACCAGACTAATGGAGCATAAATAGTCACTTAGTTATCCAGTCCCTTAGTCCACTAAATGTCTAACCGGTTAACAAGTTTAATGCCTTATTGTGAAAAATTTAAATATGCCCACCTTCATTTGGTCAGTAGTTGACCCCAAATAAATCGTGGCTGTCTTGAGCAGTGGTGGGTGGAGTTAGTGTAAATAGCCTCTGCCAGCAAGATGGACTATTTGCATTTAGTGTAAATAGACACTCCTTAAATAAAAATCCAGTTAAAAATCCCATTCATTTTTTCCATAGGTGAATTGATTTTTGACAATAATTTATAAATCTTTTAAGATAGACTTAATGTGAACTCTGAGGTTATTATTTGATGTTAAGATGATGTTTTCTCCCCTTTTCTCCTCAACTTGGAATTCACAATTTCCATTGCACTCTAAATCCTCATGGTGGTGTAGTGACTCATTCTGGGTGGCAGAGGACGAATCTCAGTTGCCTCCATGTTTTAGACCGTCAATCCGCACATCTTATCACATGGCTTGTTGAGTGTGTCAAAGCGGAGATACAGCGCGTGTGGAGGCCCACGCTATTCTCTGCGGCATCCACACACAACTCACCATGCACCCCACTGAGAGCAAGAACCACATTATAGTTATTACGAGGAGGTTACCCCAAGTGACTCTACCCTCTCTAGCAATTGGGCCAATTTAGTTGCTTAGGAGACCTGGCTGGAATCACTCAGCATGCCCTGGATTCGAACTCGTGACTCCAGGGGTGGTAGCCAGCGTCAATACTCGCTGAAATACCCAGGCCCCCAAGAGGTTGTTAATTGATGGTATATGATTCTATTGAAATGACCAGCCTGTTATTATAACCTTATTTTTTAAAAGTCATGTGCATTAGCCGAATTCCTATTAAAGAATTACACTACTTCTGATCCTACATAGAAAAGCTCCACAAATCAGAGAATTGTGGCAAATAAATAGTGCGACAGGCTGGTTCCGGTAGTAAAAATTCCATAATTTTTTTCCATAGATTAATTGATTTTCAACGAAGGCTTATAAACATTTCAAAACAGACCTACCTTGAGCTCCGAAGTTGTTTATCGATGGTATACACTACCGTTCAAAAGTTTGGGGTCACCCAAACAATTTTGTGTTTTCCTGAAAAGTCACACTTATTCACCACCATACGTTGTGAAATGAATAGAAAATAGTGTCAAGACATTGACAAGGTTAGAAATAATGATTTGTATTTGAAATAAGATTTTTTTTACATCAAACTTTGCTTTCGTCAAAGAATCCTCCATTTGCAGCAATTACAGCATTGCAGACCTTTGGCATTCTAGCTGTTAATTTGTTGAGGTAATCTGGAGAAATTGCACCCCACGCTTCCAGAAGCAGCTCCCACAAGTTGGATTGGTTGGATGGGCACTTCTTGCGTACCATACGCTCAAGCTGCTCCCACAACAGCTCAATGGGGTTCAGATCTGGTGACTGCGCTGGCCACTCCATTACCGATAGAATACCAGCTGCCTGCTTCTGCTCTAAATAGTTCTTGCACAATTTGGAGGTGTGTTTAGGGTCATTGTCCTGTTGTAGGATGAAATTGGCTCCAATCAAGCGCTGTCCACTGGGTATGGCATGGCGTTGCAAAATGGAGTGATAGCCTTCCTTATTCAGAATCCCTTTTACCCTGTACAAATCTCCCACCTTACCAGCACCAAAGCAACCCCAGACCATTATATTACCTCCACCATGCTTAACAGATGGCGTCAGGCATTCTTCCAGCATCTTTTCATTTGTTCTGCGTCTCACAAACGTTCTTCTTTGTGATCCAAACACCTCAAACTTGGATTCATCTGTCCACAACACTTTTTTCCAGTCTTCCTCTGTCCAATGTCTGTGTTCTTTTGCCCATCTTAATCTTTTTCTTTTATTGGCCAGTCTCAGATATGGCTTTTTCTTTGCCACTCTGCCCTGAAGCCCAGAATCCCGCAGCCGCCTCTTCACTGTACATGTTGACACTGGTGTTTTGCGGGTACTATTTAATGAAGATGCCAGTTGGGGACCTGTGAGGTGTCTGTTTCTCAAACTAGAGACTCTAATGTACTTATCTTCTTGCTCAGTTGTGCAACGCGGCCTCCCACTTCTTTTTCTACTCTGGTTAGAGCCTGTTTGTGCTGTCCTCTGAAGGGAGTAGTACACACCGTTGTAGGAAATCTTCAATTTCTTAGCAATGTCTCGCATGGAATAGCCTTCATTTCTAAGGACAAGAATAGACTGTCGAGTTTCAGATGAAAGTTCTCTTTTTCTGGCCATTTTGAGCGTTTAATTGACCCCACAAATGTGATGCTCCAGAAACTCAATCTGCTCAAAGGAAGGTCAGTTTTGTAGCTTCTGTAACGACCTAAACTGTTTTCAGATGTGTGAACATGATTGCACAAGGGTTTTCTAATCATCAATTAGCCTTCTGAGCCAATGAGCAAACACATTGTACCATTAGAACACTGGAGTGATAGTTGCTGGAAATGGGCCTCTATACACCTATGTACATATTGCACCAAAAACCAGACATTTGCAGCTAGAATAGTCATTTACCACATTAGCAATGTATAGAGTGTATTTCTTCAAAGTTAAGGCTAGTTTAAAGTTGTCTTCATTGAAAAGTACAGTGCTTTTCCTTCAAAAATAAGGACATTTCAATGTGACCCCAAACTTTTGAACGGTAGTGTATGTTTCTGTTGAAGCTATCCCTCTGTAGAGATAACAGTATGAACATTTCATATCACAATTATCGTGACCAAAACTTTCACGGTTATCAGTATATCACGGTATTGTTAAAATGTGCTGAAAATGAACATAAAGTACAGATACACACACTGAAATCTTTTAAACAGGTTTTATATATGAAGATCAACAAACAACAAATAAAATTAGTAAACAAGGGAACAGCAAATACAGTATAATAATATTTTTTATTATTGTTGGTGTGGTTACATTATTATTATGATTATTAACTTACATTTAAAATTATCAAAATATGGTGGTTGGGTGACTAAACTACACAACATGTTATTACATTGCTCTCTGAAATTCTTGATTCTGGTAGCTCATCCAGAAACTCCAACTTCTTTCATGTCTCACGCTCTCTCCTTTCATACAAACACAACTGGTGCCATCGTGCATCTCCGTTATAATTATCGATTGTATTGAAAATTTAATCGAAGGACTTCAGTATTTGTATTGGACGATTGTTTTGTAGACTGCAAAGGATTATAAAATAATTAAAGAACAGGTAAAATTTTAAAACATTCATCTCATGTATGAATGTACATCACTTAAATGTTGCATGTATTTGTTATTCTTTACTGTCTTGTTTTCTTGTTTGTTTGTCTTGGCTCAAAGCGATGCACTTGCTAGGAACATTTTCTTTGCAGAAGCTATTTACTCCAAATATTTCCTTCTCCTCAACACATGCACTGAGCTAAAAGTTAACTTACCTTGCATGCACTATAAAGTGATGGATGGTTTTCATGAAGATGACTTGCCAGATTGGACGTGTTGATAGCGGAATTCCTGGTAAACAACTACATTACCCATAGTACAGCAGAGAACGGTTCCCTCCACTCTCAAACTACTTATATATTTGAATTTATGTCTGAATATTTTTCAATAAAATTAAATAAATTGTTTCTATACTTCTAATCAACAACTTTAAATCAATAGTTTTATGTTTTTCCATAATTTTTTATTTGCAATGCTTCATGGGATTGAAGTTTATTCCCTCATGAAAGATGGAAGTACACAGTCTTGTACCTTTTTATTTTTGTCCAGTTTTCAAATACTTTTCTGCATAAAATCTAAATTTGTAATGATGTGATTCACCTCAGAGCTGGTTGGTTTGCTTCAAGTCTTAGAACTCTTTAATGGCAATTTTTTTTTAAAACATATGAAAAAACTAAGACGGCTGAAAAATTGTATGGGCACTTTTGCACTCTATAAACGTCTGTTTACTGCTGTACTACACTCTGCAACAGGAAATCACTCTGTGTTTCTTAAATCATTGCAACATAGAACAAAACTTCAATAGAAAGTGGTCTGCCTGTGTCTGCCGTTTTATGTTTCACGGTGAAGAATTTGACTCCACTTATAGAGCACAACCAGCTGTAAGCTGAGTCCAGAAATGCATGATGGCAGGAAGATGGGGTGTAGAAGAGTGGAATTGTCACCCCATGAGTGATGGCTTAGATGAGTGGTCTGGTAACAGCGTCCTGCTGATTGAGGTTGGTCCAGTGTCCGCACCCCTGATGTGAGGAGTACGTCAAACAGGAGTGGAACGGGATCTCGTGTTTTTGATAGATGTAGGAACAGCTTGGACATATGGAACGTGGTTCCAAACAGGTCACTTAAATTAGCTCCAAAAACACAACAGTCCAAGACAATCTTACACATTTAACACCTACACAATCTCACACATTTCTGCTAATGTAACTAACTCCTGTACATTGCATTCAAAGAGCATAACAGCTGTGTGAAAGTACTCACAGTCATGTCTCAGAATCTGGCTTTAATGTTTCTTGTAAGCAGACTCGTACTTCATAAATCTGATTGACATTAGAGTCTCAGGCAAATGGTCTTTGCTTGAATACTGTTCATCATTGTTGTACATTGTGTAACAGTAACATGTATTGTGTTCAACAGTGCAGATGTCCATTTAAAGTTCTTTAATACATTTAAGAGGACTACACTTCAAAGACTGAACAGGTGAAACAGGTTAACTTGAGCTGCTGCGGTTTTTTGCAGACATCCTGTCATATTAACTCAAAAATATTCAATTTGGTTTATAAGAATTTAAACTCCTTTGTCCTGACTCACACTATGTTGCTGAATTTTGTCAGAATTGATGGGTTCAGTTTTCTCATGCCTTTTTGTGCATGTTATATTGTGGTATGAAGCTACATTTATGACTAAAGTATTTGAAGCATAAAAGCATGTTGAATTGCTCAAATCAAAAACAAAAAAAATGCTTGCTTTTAAATGCGTTGATTTAAGGTGCTTGCATTTTGGGAGGCTGAGATTTAACATGGTTGTATTTTTAAGTAGAACCCGATCGATATGGGATTTTTGAGACCGATACCAATTTTAGAGTGGGGAAATTCACAGATTACTGATATAGTTCATTTTTGAGCTGTAATGAAAACAGTCCTTCGTATTCTGCTATAGGGGAAAGTTCAGGGGAAACTTTCAATGGTGGAAAACCAGACTTTTAAATATTAAATTTTATAAATACATCAACTGTAATTGTTCGGTTGAAGGGGGTACCAAACTGTGAATCCTGAACAAAACAGTTAGGTTAATACATGTTTACACATTAGCTTCCACTCAGCTGACAAGCAATGACAGAAGCTATGTGGTTAGCTAGTTAGCTATAAGCTCGTTGTTACAGAGAGTAAAAGATGGACTTTATTTCCTTTCCAGCATTGCATCTCGCCAACTAGGCAACAACTTAGCGTGAAATCAGCACTGAACAGACACAATCCACCACTGAACTGTTGTCTGCTGAGCAGCAATAGATGCTCTGATGTTTACCTTTCAATCTGCTACATTACTGACTGTACTGTATATGTAATTATAGCTGCCTTACATTGCAAAAAGATGTGATAAACATGAGTGACATGGTTATCAGGGACAGGGTTAACTTTATATTAGTTATATTGAAAATGATGTGGTCAATGTTTATTAACTTTCCAGTATGTATTCCTCCAGACTACAGAGGAGACGACGGCGGGCGAGTTGTAGCATGCAACTCGGACATAAGCCACCTTGGCAGTTTATAAACGCCACTGACACCGTGTTGTCCATCTGGACCAAAGCATGCTTGCCCTGGATCAACAGCAAAAGCCTTCGCAGTGCGAGCAGTACTGCCAACAACGTGTGGAATTTGATATGCCAACACAGTCGCAGTCCTGTCCTGCCCATTGCACACCGCGCCCCAGCCTAGCTTGGAGCCATCTGTTGTAACCACAACATGCATAGACACTTGCTGTAAGGGAACCCCTGCCCGTAAAAATGCAAGGTGATCAGAAGTGGCGGCAGATCGGCGTGATGGCCATGCGATGTGTGCCAAGGCGCCATGCCCATCTCGTGACTCTAGTCTGAAGCCAGTGCTGGAGCGGTCTCATATGCATCAGCCTGAGTGGTGCGGCCACCGCCGAGGACATCATATGCCCACCTGAACGACTTCAGGCAGTTAGCACCGACTGCGCGCACTCGCTCGTGAGGCGCTCTTTCATGGAGACTGAGTCTAACTCCATCCCGTGAAAAGACATGCTCTGAACCGGGGAGAGCTTGCTCTTTTCTTAATTGACCCGAAGCCCCAAATGGCTGAGGTGCTCGAGGACTAGGTCCCTGTGCGCACACAACAAATCTCGAGAGTGAGCTAGAATCAGCCAGTCATCAAGGTAGTCGCGGATGCAAATGCCCACTTCCCTTAACGGGGCAAGGGCTGCCTCTGTGACGTTTGTGAAGACGTGAGGCGGCAGGGACCAACTGAAGGGGAGGACCTTGTACTGATACGCATGGCCCTCGAAGGCAACGCGTTTGAAGGGTCTGTGTCGAGGTAGAACCGAGACGTGGAAGTACACTTCATTCAGGTCTACTGCCACTAACAAATCTTGTTGCCGGATGCACGCAAAAATGTGTTTCCATGTCAGTGTCTTGAACGGGAGTCTGTGCAAGGCCTGGTTCAGAACTTGCAGGTTCAAGATTGGCCACAACCCACTGAACTGAGAACTGCTGGGCGAAGTCCTCGACGGTGTCGCTAAATAGGCTGCTCTGGGAAATGGTCACGTTCAGGAAACAAACCTTGTCGGCGTCTCTCATCTCAACCAGATTCACCCATAGGTGAGTGCCGCGAGTGCCCGCGCTGTGACCTTCGTCGCCTGGAGGGCGAGGTCGGTTGCTGAGCGCAGCTCCTACGTCACATTGGGATCAGGACTACCCTCATGCATCTCTTTCAGTGCTTGTAACAGGTATATTTGCAGGAGGGCCATGGCATGCAGGACGGAGGCGACATATCCAGTAGTACTCAGGCTTTGGTTGCGAGAGATGACATAGTCCTACAGGCCCTGGATGGGATTCGAAAGAGACATTAAGCTGGCATTGAGGCGAGCTGCCTGTCTCATCCCGGAACTCGACCGGTGAAACGAGCATGCTGGGGAATGGGTGGTCTGTGTGGGATTACCCGGCAGAGCCGCACCCATTGGAGTCCCCAAATCACCTCCGTTGTCAACCGATCCAGCCTTGTACCCGTAGGTAGAAGACCTGGCGCTGTGGGCGGCTGGAGTGGCTTTCCCCCGGAAGAAGGAAAGCTGTGACCGCAACGTTGCCATGGTCATGTTTTCGCAATGAGAACACAAACCATCCATGAACACTGCATCTACGCGATTATGGCCCATGCATGTGAGGCAGTGAGCGTGGCCATCAGAAATTACACACAGACAGACAATTCACAAGCAGAACAGAATCAACTTGCAAGAATGTACACAAAAGTTTATTTAACAAAAATACGAACACATAACTAATCTAAACAAAAACACACACAAAACTCTCATACATGGAAATAAAATGAAACCGGAACAGAATAGGGGAAATGCAGTTATGAAAAAGTCATTTCGACCATCTGAGAGGACCATCAAGTTCTTAATTAAAAAGCACCTTTTGTTACAAAGGGGTTTACCTCTTATACTAAACATAGGTTCAGTTAGCTACTGGTACGATACTTGCAATTGCCTTGGCTGTTGAGAGAGCCTGGATGTAGTAGCAGGAGAACGTCTCGATGGTTCCTTGAGTCGATGGTGTTCAAGTTGCAATCAATTTCTTCCATGTTGAATGAAGAAATTAGGTTGAACTGTGGTGTTCATTGACTCTGGTCGAGGTAGTTGCACATGGCTTGAGGTGTTGAGGCCTGCCAGCCTGCAACCTCAGGGTCGGCACAACCAGCAGCAGAGGGTCAGGGGAGAGAGAGTCAGGGGAGAGAGAGTCAGGGGAGAGAGAGTCAGGGGAGAGAGAGTCAGGGGAAAGAGAGTCAGGGGAAAGAGTAAGAGGCAGGACGTGTCTTTTAACTTCTGCTGGAGGGCCCTCCTCTCAAATCTGGCTTGACCAAAGAGAAAGGTGCAATTTCCATTTGGGAAATGTTCCTTTGTTTGGAAGCTGACTCATTTGCATGATTGGGGTTAGTTTAAGCCCCTTTATGCGCCAATTAATATAGTAAGCATACAATGCATGCTGTCAGAATTATATACATACCATTATGCAGGATGTCACACAAGGATTCATTTGGTAGGAAACATGATACTAAATAATTTTACATTAGCTAGTAGTCCTGTCATAAGTCATGCATAAACAGTATATGGTACAAAAAACTATTTACAAGACAGTAATGATCCTATACACAATGTCCTGGGGATGTGCATGTCAATTTATTTAGTCTGTTGTTCTGGGCTGTGATTTCCATTTCTTATGGTGGCATGCAGCAAACCTCCCCCCGCTTGGAATGACACTGATGTCCACTAGTTGCTGGACATTGTAAAGACAGTGTAAAGGCTTGATAATGATCAGTGGGGGAGCAGACATAACAGAGTTGGCTTGGGCATACTTAGATCTTTGCTTGTTACAGTCTTGAGACATCTGTTGGCTTATTCATTAAATAATGAATAATTTTGTGTCTGATTGGTCCAGATGATACACACCCAAGGGTGCTCTCGCACCATGCATTGGGCAGCACCCAATGTGTCACCGTTATCACCTCTAGGAATAAAGAGCAGACATCTCGATTGGTGAATGTCCCTAATACGCAGGTTCCACATGTCTCCTCCACAATAACAATGTGAATTATAATCAATTAATATCATTGGCAGGACTATATGGCCTCCACTGTGTTCTTTGATTCTGGAAGCTTTCATCTCAACCCACAGAGCAATTTGTGAAAACTAAATCGTTCTGCACAAAACTATTATAAAGCTAAATGTAATTATGTAGTTAATTAAAATTAATATATCTTTAAACATTTCCAGGGAGGTAAATTACAAATGTTTATAAAGTTTTGCACAAATATAATGATGTTACTATAATGAGCAGCACTGGTCCACCCAGATTGATGGCTGGTCCACCCAATCAAATCTGCCAGAATATACTAATAGTTTGCAAATAAAAAGAAACCGGATTTTGTCGCACACAAAATAGCTCACATGATAATAATATTCCTGTTAGAAAATGTAGTTAGACAATTGTTTTTATTTCAAATAAGAAAATTGACATGGTTTTGGTGAATTGAAATGGGTCATGCTGTGCTTCTCACCGAAACGGTTTGTTCCATTCAGCAGATAATTGATCACATTTTGTCTCTATCGAAGTAGGCTTCTTAACATCCAACACACAAACAACAGCCACATATGAGCAGCAATAGACTGACTGCATCCTCTTTTACCTGAGCCTGTCCTTTTTTTGGACTTATGGTCAATTGTCTGGCTTTTACGAGTATCTAGTTCATTTCCAGTTCAATGAGAGGCACGTGGAAAGTGGCAAATCACTGGCAGTTTTGCTAGTGGCATGGAGGCGGCGCACAAGCATTGCTCACACACCCAATATCCTGCTGCTTTCACGTGCACGGCTCTTCGCGCCGTAAATAGAAGTAAATATTTTATCTTTTTCTAAGCCTCTGCAGCAGTCATTGAAAGACTTATTATTCACAGCCAATCATACAATTTACTGTGCTCATATCAGATTGCTGGAAATATGGAAGAAAAGATACATGTAATTACATTTACATTTTAGCATTTGGCAGACGCTTTTATCCAAAGCGACTTACAGTGCACTTATTACAGGGACAATCCCCCCGGAGCAATCTGGAGTTAAGTGCCTTGCTCAAGGGCACAATGGTGGTGGCCATGGGGTTCGAACCAGCGACCTTCTGATTAGCAGCCCTGTGCTCTAGCCACTACGCCACCACTCACCACCATCGTTAGAATGATCCTCATCATGTAGTTCGGGAATTATGATCTCATAAAGAGATATTATTTGAAAGCCAGGACTTGGGAGCATATGAGTGCACAAGTAGATTTGCCAGGTTAAAATAAACTGCAAAATTAAACCTAGTTTTAAAATGAACTGATTTTAAATGGGTGACATGTCGTCAATGCTAATCAGAAGCCATACACCAAAAATCTTTCAATTACTTCTAATTAAACTATAATGTACAAATAAAAATAAATGCTGCGCCTTTTATGCATATTGCAACACCGTTTTGTGGTCCGTTCTTCATAACGCGGCGGCTCATTTTTGCTAATCGCGGCCCATTCTGCACATTTCGCGGCCGATCCACTGGCCCGCTCTGTTCTCCTGATGGCCTTTCCGCCCCTGATCGGCCCCAAAGTGCGTCGGCCCACTGGGAAAATGCCCGGTATGCCAGATTACCAGTCCAGCCCTAAGTGTGTGTATGTAACTTGGCGCATCGAGTTCTTGTTCATTGTAAATATGGCAACGGCTGCCCCTGAAACTGTGATGCAAGCACCACATACACTGCACATAACGCAGGCGTAATGAGGGAGCGTGATCTTTATATCTCTTGACATTTCTCTTAATTTATGTATGTTTTGCGCTATTTTCTTTTCATGCTATATTCTTTCCAAGCTGCCATTGCTTCTAAGCACTTAAAACCGAAATGGAGAGTGCTCCCAGACAAGTGCATTGATCATGAGGAACAAAGGCTGCGTGTTTTTCCGATAACTATGGGACTTAGCTCTTAAGAGTGTTCTCTATGTGCAAATGTTCTTTCCTTTTTTCTCATGCGTTTCCCAAACCTGCACTTAACATGAATGCACGACATACTTTTAAGTGGTTCTTTGCTTTCCATTGTAAAGTGCTGAAAGCTGACCCTATAGTGTCGCTCATTCATAGATTTGTGCATAACTTAAAAAATACTGAGAAATTTTCAAAGTTGTTTTCTTAATTAAACTAATAAACTACATAAATACATAGTTTTGTAATTATTTTTGTGCTGGAGGGTACGATCTACTGTTTTTACTTAATCACTGCTTTGTTCATCAAATGTGCATTTACAATGTTTCATTTATCATCTGTGGGTCGACCGTCAAGGTGCAAGCTTCTAGGGTCTGTAAAGATGTAAAAAGTATAAAGAGGTTAACGTGTTGGCAGGCCTTTCATGTGCACAATAGGGCGGTGGAAGCCCTAACATAGGGTAAATGTACATATATAGTATTACTTATTAAATGTGCCAGTTCAATTTGTGCTTGGACTTGTTTTAATCACAATGCTGTGATAAAAGTTACGGTAACAATGTGCTATTTTCCACATTCTGTTTATGTTTCATGAAGTAATATGGAAAACGATAGCCTCCAAGTAACATACATACATGTTTTTGTCACATTTTCATTTAATGCCTCATGAAACAAACAGAATATGGGAAATGCCATGTCATTACTTACAGCAGATGACTAAAACCAGCCTCAAAACAATGTAACAAGTTGCAGAGTTGTTGAAATAATCCTCACAGAGCAACATGAGCTTGGCTTTCATTAACAGACACACGGTGTATGCGCACGTGCACTGTCGCTTGAGACTGCCCGAGACTCCGCAGGCAGTCAAAGAATTTCTGCTGCAAGTAAATAAACCGTAACAAATTATCCGTGGTAATTCCATTATCGGCACGATAATAATATTTTGATTTTCCCATTTATCAGCCAATAACATATCAGCCTACTGTATATTGTGTATCCCTACATTTCACCCCTCAAAGACATATGGACTTTTGATATTCCATTTGTTTTCATTTACAATTCTCATTACCATAAAGCAATAACGACACAAAAATTAATGTATTACTGTAAAAAAACATCCTGTTGTACAACGATTTTTAAAACTACAATCAGCAAAGGTTAAAAGGCAACACAATAGGCATTACTATGATTCATTCATACATTACACTTTGAATCCTTTTTTTTATGTTGCTTTGATGAGAATATGATGACCATCTTATTTTGCAGTAATGAGAATTAGGGGGTAAAATGTGTGTAACTGTCATGAAAATAATGTAAAAAATGTTTCATTTGATTTTGCTATTAAATAAAGGTGCTGTATGTAAGATTCAGAAACCTTGTTATTAATGACACCTGTTGCCATTAAGTGAACTGCAGCCAGCTCCTGTTGCTCGTGCTCACGCTCGTGCACACACTCCTTAGGGACGTGAGTGAGCGAGCGAGCATCGGCCAAAACAATGACGTAACGTACAAAGAGACTGAACGTAATTCACCGACATCATGCTGACATATGAGGTAGCATAATTAAAATGACACATTTATGATTGTTTTACTACAAACTATTGGACTAAACTAAAACTGCTTATCAACTAACATAGCATACTGATACACACATACAGCTACATACTACTGAACTATACCAGTGAGTTTACTGTTGCACTATTGTATGCAAAAGTATGTCATATGTTGTACTACAATCAAGAAACCTGTGTATTTGTTTAAATTTATCCTGTATACCTGACTTTTTGTATAAAGAGAAAATTGTTGAAATTAATTGAAAGTTACAAAGCAAGGTAGCTTGCAATTCGTCAGTGTTAGCAGGCAAGATGAAGTTAGCTAAAATTACACGTATCAATCCTTGTGGCACTACATTTCACATGCTTTGCGGTTATTTAAGTTTATCTGTCCAATAAGAAGAATGCCAATTCAGGGTCTGTTTTGATTCCCAAAACCAAACGAAGGTCCAACCGTTTTCTGGATTCCATCTCTAAGATAACCTAGTGTTACCTAGTGTTGCAGTTTGTTGTCACTATTGAATAGCAGAAGATAAGCGCTGAGGCAAGGCTCTCGGGAGCGTGCATAATCGTCACATCCTTTGGATTTTCCCAGCTAAACTGACCTGCTCCCTTCACATGAAAATCAGTCTTCAGGCTTTAATAGGCAACTTAGGAAGTCCGGGAAGGGCTCATTTTATAAGTTACAAGCTGTTCACACATTGGCAAAAAAAAGGCAAATAATACATGAAAATTGTTACATACTGCACCTTTAAATAGGACCAGGACATATTCTTGACAAGTTTTGTGAGAATCACCCATGCCAGATGCAATTACTTTGTAACTGTATTTGTAAAAGTGTGAACCAAAAATCCAATGCAATTAGAATTACAAAGGCACCGTTTATTACAGAAGAACCATTTGCTGGGTTCTTCTCTGAGGGTCCATGTCCTACTTGTGTAAATCACACTGTGCCATTAGGGGGAGAGTGGCCATCGATGCTGCCTGCCTTGAAGGGCAAGTAAATGGCCCAGACCTCTCCTGAAGAGGAGGAATGTAGCCCTCCACCTGCATGACGAAAGCTAGACCGGTAGGCCTACCAACCGCAGTATGTCTGGAATGTAGGCTGTTGGCTGCTTTGGATAGCTGCAGCTGGGCAGCTCAGGTATACGGTCCTGGCATGGCCAATAGGTCTAGACCCAATGTAATACTTACACTCATTGCAGAAGAGCAAGACAGCACCTGATGCACAATCACAACATTGCTATGAGCGTACCATTACTGTATCTCACTTTCTATTTCTCTGTCTTTCGCTGAATCTCTAAGCAAACAGAATGCAGTAACTAAAAATCATTGGAGAGTTCTAATTGTTTTAAATGTCCCAAAATTCCTTCAAACATGATGATACCATTAAATAATTTTAAGAAGCTATTTGTTTCCCATTTCCTCAGAGTAAATTATTATTATTTTTTTTACCCAAAGTGCACATGTTTTAGATAACACCTGTTATCCATTAGGCAGCAGCAGTGATCTTTTCCTGTGTGTATTTTGGTAGCATTGAGTATGAATTCTGTTTTGGCTCATTCTATAAGATAGATAATCTAATTGAGTTATCAAACTGACAAGATTAGGCAGTGGAAGATGCAGCATATCAAGAATGTCAGTTTGCATAAATTCGTTGCACCACGTTTAATAGACATCTTCTGTAATTCACTCTTTTTGCCTTTGAGGCTTTGTGGGCCTTTTATGTGTTAAGCACAGTGTTTCCACAGTGAAATGCTGACACAAAAACTGCTGGTACATAGACTGATACCTTTGTTCTCATCTGGTCAGTGAAATGCAAAAGTCTGTTTGGGACATTACTTGGGTTGCAACGAGGACTGGGTGAACTAATATATACACTCAACCACCACTTTGTTAGGTACATCTGCACACATACATATTCATGCAGTTATCTAAGCCAATTATGTGGCAGTGTTGCAATGCATAAAATCATTCAGACATGGGTCAGGAGCTTCAGTTAATGTTCACATCAACCATCAGAATCAGGAAAAAATGTGATTTCAACCGTGGCATGATTTTTTGTGCCAGGAGATTGCTGCTCGCTGGAGTGCAACTTCAAAGTAAAAGTGCTTCATGTGTGCTATGTCTAAGTAAATGTCGTATTCACTATGAACTGTATGTACAATTTGTTTGATTCTGTATTTTTTTTGAAAATGTGATTGCTAACATGGACATGCCATCTATAATTGCTGGACTACTGTGTGTACTGTTATTTCCTTCTTCCATTAGAAAGAATATCTGCATATTGACAATTTCTTTATGTGCAAATAAATTACTGAAATTTGATGACTAAACCAGATATCAGAAAAAACTGCTATCTACCATTTAAAATACAATATTATTTTTTATATATTTTTTTACAAAGTTAAAGATTAGTGTGAAATTTATGAAATGTAGTGCTAAATAAATGTTTATTAATTTTTGGGCAATTTTATTTTTATGTTATTTACTATATCAAATTGTGAGATATACCCTGCTCTCTGATATCGACGTTGGCCATTAAAAAACCCATATCGGTCGATCACTACTCTAGAGTGTATAGAGAATGGTGTGAAAAACAAAAACCATCCAGCAAGCAGCAATTCTGTAAGCAAAAACAGCTTGTTAATGACAGGAAGGTCAGAGAAGAATGGCCAGACTGGTCCAAGCTGACGGGCAGGTGACGGTAACCCAAATAACCACATGTTACAACACTGCAATGCAGAAAAGCATTTCTGAACATAAAACACATCGAACATGGGCTACAGCAGTAAAAGAACCCTCTGGGTACCACTACCCCGAGGTCGCGTTAATTAACTATTTTCTGTTATTGACTTGTAACTCAAATTCCCACCCCTGTCCAGTTGGTTGCGAGAGCGCATATTAATTAGCTAATTAGTACTTAATCCAGATTTGTCTCGTCTTTGATCTCAGTGCATGACATCTTTGTCCTGTTTAGCTTTAGACACCGCTACATAAAATAGTAAAAATGTCACGGCAGCTGAGTGTGAAAAGTTTCTTCAAACGGCCAAATAGTTGTGATGTTTTTGGTAAAAGAGGTGAAAAAAGAGGGGCAGATATGGTGGAGGATGAAGGACAAACAACATTTATCAGTCACTGGCAGTTAATGTTACTGGGCAAGCAAGTGGCAACAAGGAGGTCAGGAGGGAGTACCTGGTTCACTGGGAGCAGGAGTTCACGTGGCTGAGGAGGGAAGGTGGCAAAATCTTCTGCGACATCTGCATAAAAGCTAACATGAGTAACGGATTTGTCCAAGGGTGCACGACGATGCAAAAATTAGCTTTGAATGATCACAAAAGTAGCCATAGCCACATTGAAGCTTCACGGGTTGTCAACCAGAGCATGGCAATGGTCAAGCATGTAGAGAAATCACAGGCTGCCTGTAACGAGGCATTAAAAACACAGCTTAAGGTTGTGTTGCATTTAGCAAATACAAACACCCTGAGCCATGACCATAACCAGCTCCGTGGATGACCTCCTCGCCTACAGCAGTTACGTCAGGACAATAGTAGATGCAACTACTAATATCACTGTTGAGAAAATGCTGAGGGGAGCCTGAAACTGTGTTCATTGGAAATCATGTCATACCCTCTAGCACTGCAGAATTCATCACAGCAAAAATAAAAGATGTGTTGACAGGCCGTGATGTAGCTATGGCTCTGGTAGTTGGACTGGGAAGTGATGGAGCGAGTGTGATGGTGGGTCGAAAGGACGGAGTTTAACAACAGCTGCGTCAGAATGACTGTCCCTGGCTCATAAACATTCACTGTAGTGTGCACAGAACGGCACTGGCTGCCCGTGATGCCTCCAAGGCTGTGCGTGAACTAAGTGCATACGTCACCACTATTAATAACACATACACATACTACAAGAATTCCCCCATTCAAACACACAGATTAAATGAAAACGAAATGGAGGAACATGACATGTTGAGCTTAAAACAACCATTGGCTACACACTGGCTGTCATTGTAGAGGGCTGTTAAGGGCATACATGCCAACTGGGTTTCTCTGGTGGTGGAGTTGGAAGAGGATGAAGCTGCTAGAGACTGCCTGGTAGCTAAGGGTATTAGAAAACACCTCCAAAAATACGCATTCCCTGTCTCATCTCACCTGCTGACTGACGTCTTGTCCGTGGTGAACCGCATGAACCTCACGTTCCAAAAAGATGTTAACATCTCCTCCTTCCAACCTACCATAAACATGACCCTTGCTAGTCTAGAGGACTTGATGAATGGCCAGGTGAGGCAGAGATGGCGAGTTCTGTGGCATAACGCTGACCGAGTACATCACGTAGGTACCAAATCTATCAGAAAAAGATTCCCTTCGGAGTATGTGGGCCTCATCACTGACCTCGATACTGTACTCAATGCATCTTGCTATCCGGGTGCTGACAATGCATTGAAGACCTATGGGCTGGATGCTTTGGAGCGTGTCTGTGACCACTACGGGTCATAGAGGGGTGTGGCTGCGCCACTGGTGCAGAAGGAGTGCATGCTGTGGGATTTCCTCCCAGTGAAGCGAGTGCTTGCAGGATTGGGAAATCCCATATATAGAGAGTATATATAGCAAACTTTTGATCGCTTTTCTGGGAGAAATGTTTCCCAACTTGAAAATTTTGGCCTAAGTAATGCTGGTAATTCCAGTCTGGCAGCAGAGTGTGGGTTCAGCCTCCAGAACCAAATTAAAACTGCCACGAGAAGTCGTCTGTCTGAGGCAAAGATGCAAAATCTAATGACAATTGCATCAGCACCAGTCTCCCTTGCATAATTTGCTATATGCTCATCCTGAAAGTTCATTATTAAAATGAAAATGTGAATGAAAATAAAAGCTATTAAAAGTCTTATAATTCAAATACAGAAATTAAAATGACTGGTAATAATAGATTATGACAGAATTTTTACAACCCTGTCTGTCAAAAGGACAGATGATGAGAAAGTCTAAAGCAGCCACTACTATCAGCTTAGAACAGGAAACAGGCTGCTGTGCACCTACCATCTGCATGTCGCAGCAGAGATCGAGATTCGTCAGATCGGGCAATATTTTTCCTAACGTCTACCATCCTATTTGCTCTGAAATGTCTTAAAGTGGTGTTTTTTGTTCCAAACAGATGAACCATCAATTTGACATTGTAACTAATTAGATGCAAAAAGTAAAATACAGTAGAAGTCTTGGTAGATAATAATGAAGGCATGTTTTACACTAAATGAAAAAGTTGAAGTTCTTTTTAACTTGATACAGACATGGTATAAAAAACCTGTCACTCCTGAACAACACATTGAAAAAAAAAACTGCAAGACGTGGCACAACAGTTAAAGACATCTGTCTATTGTATGTTTACATACATTTTTCAATTTTTGCAACTATTGAAAAACAGTGGAGATGGATGCAAAAATGTTTCCGGTGTGAAGGGCCTATAAGAAACGCAAAACCAGTCTAATCTCTTTTGGAAACTTGATGACCAAAAAAAAAAGTGCAAATTATTATTGCAATATTCACATGTTTGCTTATTTTTTTATTGCCAGCAAAATCATCAAATATATTGTAAATATTCAGTGTATCAGCCCTGGTTGCAGCTGTGTTGTCAGAGGCATCAAGGCCACTTCTTGGGTCACGGTTTGGCCCCTTGCCTACCTCAGATAAGGGCACTGAACCCTCTGACCCCAGCCTTACAGCAACCTGGGGAAAAGGGACAAGTCCATCATGCCCAATTTGACCAAACCATTTCGCAGTACTCACTTGTAGTCATTACCATTGCTGATTACTCCACAAAGACTTTAAGGTCCATATCCATTTAGTTTACCAGTGTTTATACACAACGCGTGTTCTGTTTCCGTTTTTGGTTGCAGTAGATCTAAACAAGACAGTTGTGATGGTGGATAATCACACTTTCATTACCGAGCAGGCTTTTCAACAGCTGTACGCTCTTGCTAACATACATTAATTAGCACTCATTCTTAGTGATTACAGAGGGGAATGTGACTGGTGGAGTCGGGTTGGAAAGCAGAGCACAATTATGGGAAGCATTTCCTCCATGTCTAATGGGACTCTAATAGCTGTGGATTACTGTTGGTTTGAAACTGCTAAAGCGGCAGTGGTTTTCTAACACAGTCCCCGAGGGACGTCTGCCAGGACCTTCAGGGCTTGACCCAGCTATAAAAGGCGGTGAGGAGGCTACCTCAAGATCTAATACTGCTGATTGGTTATCCATTAGAGGTTGGAATTGTTTCATTCTAGCGATGTACAAAATGACTGTCTTAAGGAAGCCCTGTATTATTAGGCTATTTCAGTTCACCTGACCCCAATCAGACAAGTTTTAGAGGATGTTTATAAAAATTCTTTATTGTGTGCAAAAAGGCTAGCACAACCGAATGGAATTCAGGGGTCTCATGACGTTTTTACCATCTCAAAAATGCAATGCTCATGGTAGTTCTGCCAATTAAATTTCAGATGCCCATTTGAATGTTAAAACTGTGCATTGGAATTTTGGGTGTGTGCCAAGGACCGAAGATGACTTCAGATCGATTGCATTCTTGTGCTAAAAAAAAGTCTAGACGCAGCACAACAAATAAAGTTTAACAGAAAGCAGGTCTCTCTTTGCATTTTCATAAAATATAAAAGAAGTCAAAGAAGCTATTTTTACTTAACACGGCATCTAAAAAACACAGCACTCCTGCATGAGATGCTGAATAAACAACAAAACTCGGTGAAACAAATACATTAGTTTAACAGATGTTTACAATGGAAAACTGCATGGTTTCAAAAGCATTTGGTGTGAAAAGTCCCTTAGGTGGAGGTCTTTGGCCATTGTATGTTACTCTCTTGTCAGCGTTTCTCAGATTAGGTAATGTATTTTAAAAGAATTTGTCAGAAAATTATTTAAATTTGGAAATGTGTGTCTTAGGATTCCCATGTTCTTTTCCATTCTGTTGTATTCCTTCTGTTTGAACAGCCCATGCTGGTATCAGTCTGAGCCACTGCACCACCAAGTTCAACCGAATACCACTATTTTCTGGCAATGTTGCTACCACATAATAAACTGAATGAAAAACTCTGTTAGCGCATTATTATTATTAAACTTAAAGTAATGTTCTGGGTTCAGTACAAGTTAAGCTCAAACTACAACATTTGTGGCAAAAACATTAATTCAAAAAACTATTTCCTCATTATCTTAAAATAAAAGAAGCAAAAATCAAAGGTACAGTGAGGCACTTACAATGGAAGTGAATGGGAGCCAGTTTGTGAATGTTAAAATAGCCACAAGACATGGATATGCATGCAAACATGATTTTAGTGTGATAAAATCACTTACTGGCCTTTTCTGTGTTATAGCCAATATTACTCTGTTACCATTGTTACCATTGTGAAAAAGGCCCAGCAGAGGAAGTTCAACTTGCCACAGGTGCTGCTGAAACAGTTCTACTCAGCAGTCATTGAGTCTGTCCTCTGCACTTCAATAACTGTCTGGTTTGGTGCCGCTATGAAATCGGACATCAGAAGACTACAGAGGACAGTCCAGACTGCTGAGCGGATTATTGGTTGCCCCCTGCCCCCCCTTCAAGAACTATACACTTCCAGAGTGAAGAAAAAGGCTGGTAAAATCACTCTGGACCCCACTCACCCTGCCCACTACCTTTTTGAACTGTTGCCTTCTGGCCGGCGCTTCAGAGCTCTGAGCACCAGAACCGTCAGACACAGGAACAATTTTTTCCCTCAGGCTATCCATCTCATGAACAGTTAAATTGCCCCATTGATCAATAATTATGTGCAATACACAGTTTAAGTCTATTTAAATTATCCAACATATCCACTTCTGCCATTACTTACATTGCTCTGTACATAATATACTGTATCTTGTTCTTTATAATCAGATTGTAATAGATTTGCACTATGTGTGTGTATGTGGGTATGTATGATGGTGAGTGTATGTAGGTATATGTATAATTATTTACTTTTAGTCTTTTTTTGTTTTTAATTACCTATGTCTTGCTGCTGTTTTTTTGGTATTGTTTGTATTGTTGTACACTGGAAGCTCCTGTCACCAAGACAAATTCCTTATATGTGTAAGCATACTTGGCCATAAAGCTGATTCTGATGACGATGTAATGTCAAAAAATCCTAAAACGACTGTAAAAATGTCAATTTTAACAAGTTTACAGCTCAAATAATACACAAGTTTTAACAGAAGAATTCATTTAAATGCTTTTTTATTATAAGATTCAGATTTCTGTGTTTAAACCCTCCAAACATTGGCCACATTCACTTCCATTGTAAGGGCCTTACTGTAACCTCAAATTATAATTTTTTTAAGAAAAGGAGGAATGAGTCATTCAACTCCAGTAAAAGTTGTGGTATTTAACATTATGCAACAAATGCTGTCGATTGAGCTTAACTTGTATTGAACCTGGAACATTTCTTTAGGTCTGAAGTAGTATACTATGGCCATAGAACTTTCTACTGAAGCGGTTTTACCCCCATTTTACTTTTTGCTAACATTTGAGAATGTAAACCAGCTAAAACTTTTTTTTAATTGTTTACATTTAATTTTATTTTAAGCACATTATTTTAAAATGTAATGCTCTTTTATAACAGCCAGAAATGTTATTTACAATAATTTAACACTACGCTGTATGATTTTGGACTAAGAAAACAACATCAATTAAAAAAAAAACAATTAAAATATTTGTATATTAAATAAAATATAATATTTGAATTTAGATTCACAGCCCTACCGAATGCTCAAAAACAGTGCAAGAACCTACACAACAACCAGAGGTTTCCATCTGAATCTGTATGGCTGTCATGGAGGTGTTTTATTGGGAATGAATTTAAAGAACTATTCTGATGGGGTTTTACAATTCAAACTATTTAATAGCTAAAGTGTAGCATGTGGTCAGCATATTTATTAAAGCATTGCCACTAAAAATAGTAAAGCTAAATAAACTTAACTCATAACTATGGCTAAGAAATATAAAGATTTAATTTCTGCAATGAGTTTTTTTTTTTTAAGATGTTTGAAAAATTATGCAATTAATGTCATATCTGTTTTTTATTTACTTCCTGAAACTTCCTGTGGCTAAAATTGGCATATATAAATATCCAAGGGTATACATGTGTCTTTTTAAAAACATTTTAACATGTACATATTTAAATAATTAAAATAAATGATGAATAACCAATTTCTTGCAAGTTCTTGTAGACAAAGTAAAAAGTAAATCTATTTATGATATTTTAAAATTTTTGTTATGTATCGTGTACCATGATTAATCACAGAAAACAATAGTTTAGGATTTACAGTGTAGACACATGTACTGACCTTGGCAAACTTGGTGTCTGTCGCTTTAATTGATTTTTTTCACACTGGGAGACAACGGAAACATAACAAGAACTCCCGTCGAATAGCCTCAACTGCAGTTATGTCCGTATATCAGCGTGTGTGTTAGAGGAGAAAGCTATCTTACTTGCGTCTGTGCCTCATTACGGCCTTGCACACCCACAGCAGCCACAGCCCAAAAGTTTGCTTGTAGTGAAGAGAACTCATGCGAATAAACATTTACACAGTGGCTTTCTGCCCATCAGAGGAGATAAAAAGAAAGAGACAGCAATCGAAAACAAATAACTATTGCCATATGTGCCATTCCTGTACATATACACCATAAACTTTCACTCACCGAGAAGGTTACATTTTTACTGAGCAATGAATGCCAATATACCCCAAAGATTCTGATGATGAGTATAAACAGGGCAGGTCATTGGAGTGAACCTCATATAAATAACCAAAGCACATAGTTTATCAGATTTAATTTTTCAATTATGTTACATACTTTAAATTATTGGTATAAACGCTGTGCTTCTATTTCTGTCCTTTCCGACTAAAAATGGAGTCGTTGAGTGTAACCACTATTTTGATGGCTGGAGCTTGTGTGTGAAGCATGTGTTTTTAATGTATTTTCTTACATGTCAAGAGTGTATCTCTCTTCAAGGATAATCAGATATTATATGAGTGTGCTTGCAGGTCTCAACAATAAGGATTACCTGTTGGCCCGGGCCATCTTGAGAGAGGTCAATGTAGTTTTGTCTTAAAATCTTAGATTTGTTGATGTTTTTTTAAGCATCAAATCCTTAAGCTTTCTTGGATACAGAGGTTCCCCTGAGACTGGTAGAGTTGACCCAGCTCGCAACACACCACACCATAATACACCTGTCATGTTCTCTGTTGTCTTTTGTTTTTGTGCTTTTATGTTGAAGTTTAGTTTAGTTCCTGTTTGTTTCTTGTAGTCCTTTTGTAGTTTTATTTTATGATTGCTTTTCCCCTGAAAAAAAAAAAAAAACAACAACACAGAAACAAAAAACAAATTGTTCAAGGGGGCACAAGGGGCAAACAGGCAGTCCGAGGGGGCACAAGGGGAGCAGAGGAGCAAGGTAGGGATAGGGAATCTGGGAAGTGGTAACTACAAAAGGACTTTGACAAGCGCTGTTATCCTGTAAACAAAGACTCAAACAGACACAAAGTAATATTTTTTTCATGTATGTTTGTAGGGGTGAGCATTGTACATCAAGCCGTGCTTCAACTCCCAGAAGTGCTTTGCGGTATGAATATATTTTGCAAATGACTATGTACTGCTCTTAGCTTTACTGTTTGCAGATTTTGTATACGCTGCTGTTATTGTACTTGTTGTAGTATGTAGTTATTTGTCATTTATTGATTATTCAGAGCTCATCTTAATATTAATAAGTTGTTTTTGTTTGTCACAATTATTGTGATTTGTATGTCAAATAATCAGTTCCACAGGAGTTACGGATTTGTTGCGGATATATGGATATGTGCTCCGATGTGTAAATTATTTAAAAGTAAAAACCACCCATTATATTATTTCAAAATAAAAGCCATTGCATTGGCTTGTCTTGCAGAGTTTATTACATTTTCGCTTTGTTATGAGGTCCGCACAGGCATGTTGGAGCACAGGGCATCTGCCTATATCGCCTGTAAATACGGCTGGTACTTGTGCAGCAGCGGGCCGGCCCAAATTACCCAACGGCCCACCGGGAAAATGCCAGGTGCTCTCTATTGCCTGTCCTCACCTGGGTTACATTTTATAGCTTACTAACAAAAACAAGGATTTATCAAAAAAGCAAGTATGTCTTGTGTTAATCATCAGTAAAGTTTTCCATTGTATGGCATCATTTTCAAACTTATCTTTGTCAATTAAGCGACACAAGATCAAAAGTTCTTCAGATGAAATCAGATTTTGCTTGATGAAATTTGAACCACTGCCCCAGGGGTTGAATCTGGAAGTGTTGTTGGGTGTATGGGCACATGCAAGCTCCATTTTCCAGGTGAGATGTCTACAGAGTGGTGCTAAAAGCTAATTGTAAATTGAGTTGTTTTAGTTTAGTAAATTATGTAATACAGTAAATAGGAATAGGCCTACATATTTTACTAAACATAATCCCTAACCCAAACCCTAAACCTAACCATCAGTGAAGTAAAAAATCTATTTTAGAGGGAAAATGTGATCTTTTTTTTGTGATTATAACTTATTAATTAATTTATTTAATTATTGATTTATTTCTTACACCAACCTACCGGTTTGCTACAGAAGACATCAATTGTTCGACTGGATTAATTTTATTGTGCCTAAATATGCCTTTTGGTCTGTCAAACAGCCAGTAGCCTGATGGCACCCATTTAGATGTATTGTATGGACAAACTGTGACAAAATGTGCTAATAAAAATATTCATCTTGGTTCTGCAGAAGAAGGAAAATCATACATGTCTGGGATGGCTTAAAGGTAAGTAAATCATGAGAGAATTTAAATTTTTGGGTGAACTAACCCTTTATGTTAAAATGTGCTTTTTTTCCGCCTTCTTGCATGCTATATCGCATTGGGTATTGATATAAGAATGTTAATAGATTCTTAAATTCCAAAATCGATGCCTCTGAATTTTTACACCACTACTTCTCAGTATCTCGACAGAATAGGGTCGATGTCAGGTTGCGGTAACATTCAGTAGCAACAAGTTCCTGTGTGATCAAGTTCTCATTTTCTATCAGAAGTGTTTTTGAATTTACAGCTATCATGAGGTTACATTATTGCTGTATAATTTCAAGCTATTGTTGCAAATTAAAAACCTAGTAATGTTTTTTGTAAAGAAAACAACACTAAATGAAAAATATAAAGATTTGTCCTGCACATAGGCCTAAAATCAATTTTCTGAAAAAATTAGCGCTGTCGATATAACATGTTAATTAATTGTGATTAATTATATAAAAATTACATATTAAAAAAATTATGGCAATTAATCATGCACCCTGACCATATAAGGTAGGGTCACCTTTATTGTTTTATGAGTCTTGGTCAGCAGGGGGCAGTAAGCTCAACTTCAACTGAACAGGCAACACTCATTTATACAAACAACAAACCAAACTTACTGACAGTAGGGCTGCAGCGGTACATGTATCCGTGCCAAACCGAACAGATACAGGGCCTTCGGTAAGGTATACACAGTCACACGATTGATTACATATCTTAGCATGCGTGAAACCAATATTAAAGCAACACGTAACAAACAATACAAATCGCATAGAACTAAAATGAAAAAAAGATTGTAGAGCAACACAGGACCGCACAGAACCAAAACTTAACAGAACAGAGCACCACATAGTACACTAGAAACTGTGGATCAGATAAATGCATGTAAAGTTTATACTAGCTAGCTCGCTATTTCTCCCAACTTTGATGGAACTAAACAAAATATAAATATGTCGGACTTAAATAATTCTGAGATTGAAGACCAACCGCCATCTCTAAAATCTGTTATTTGGGAGCATTATGGTTTCGCAGTAATGAGTAGTGAACAGGACGAAGGCAAAGGCTCTGATTCACAGAAGTCGGGTATGTCTCAGGAAGCACATCTAATACGATGACTCATTTGCGGTGACATCATACACGTGTCTCTTGAGCTTACAGGAGCAAATCTTAAACAGTCTGTGCAAGTTAGTCTCGCCATGGTGTTCAAGCAGCCTCTCGCTGCAAGCTCAGTCAGATCTTAAGCGATAACGAACGCCATAGGCGTATTTATTGCTGCAGATATGTGTCCATACTCAGTTGTCGAGAACACAGGATATAAGCATCTGCTTAATGTGCTTGAGCCCTGTTATAAAGTTCCTACAAGAATGCATTTTACCAATTCTGAAGTGCCCTCTCTATATAAACAAGCACACACTGTAATTGTCCAGCTGGGGACAAATTTTTTTTTGGGGGGGGGGGGGGGAGGGTTTATAAGAGCCTCTTAAGTTTTGTATTGTAATTTTGTTGAAGAAATATGCATAGTTCAGTCATATATAAATGAGCCTTCACAATAAGAATTGTTGCCCATCAGCCGCTGTTTTCATAATAAATAATTTAATGGATGATTCTTTGTTTTCCCTGCTGTACCAAAACTGAATTGAACCGTGACCCCAAAACCGAGGAACGTATGGAACCGTGAATTCTGTGTACCGTTGCAGCCCTAACTGAAAGCAGACAGTACAAGACGTGATGGGGAAAAGGTGCCATACGTTGTTCCTAGCAGGCTACTCTGCCTTCATTTATGCATTATGGTTATGATTAGGGTTGGAGTGAGGGCATCTGCTGCCTCCCAGGAACAAATCTTGGCACCTGTGTACAATGGTCCAGCACAAGATGAGGAAGCATTCTATTGCATTTAAACAACTGAAAGGAGTGCAACTCTGAACACAGGGATCTCGAGACGTGTGTTTTTGATTGCTTCAGATTACATTTACCTTGACACAGCATACTAAAAATGCTTAATCCTTAATGCCTAAGCAGTGCTTTACTCATCTGCCACAATATTGCAATGTATTTGAATTATTTGAATTATTATGTATTATATTTAAAATTATTTAAACATATAATTCTTTCTTAGCAAATACTTATGCGATTAATTAATCAGCACATTGTGTAATTAATGCAATTAATTATTTTTTTTCCCCCAGTGAAAATGTTGACAGGTCAATTAAAAATCTGAACTACTTATCTAGTTGGGCTAGCAGAAAAATACTTTCTGTTGAGCCTTGGGTTGTGTGTGTAAGTCTTTGTGCATGAAGCTCTTTTGTGGTTTTCTCTCTGAAGCAATGCTGGATCAAAGGGCGTTTCCCATGTTGTCCCTTCTAAGAATCATTGTGGTGCATCACTCATTCACACACGTGGAAAAAGATTGGGAGAATTAGGCAGAGTGTGAAGGATGATAAGACAGGGGCAAAACAAATGGAAAGACAAAGATGCAGAAGTACAGACAGATGAGGAATGCTTCCCACTGCACCTGCTGTTCTGAATTGTCCACACACTTCAGGTAGATCCTATGATATCCATTCATATATCAGTGGATATGACAGTTTCAGTCCAGATGGAGGAGGTTAGATCTCACTAAACCTTCTGACCTTTCACTTTTCTTGACAGATCACAGAGGGGGAAAGGCAGAAACTAGGTGTTTTGGTCTAAGGAGGAATTTGTAAAAATGATGGCACCTTTTGTAATCTGCTCTTGATTTTTGACTATCTTTCTGACTTTTCTAAATTGTAGTAGATACTTAAATGGATTGTTCACCCAAAAATATAAATTGTATCTTAATTTCTCATGTTGTTTCAAGTCATTTGACTTTAGCCAAAATGTATCCTGTTTCCATACAATGAAAGTGAATGGTGACAGGTTATCAGTCATTAACATTCCGTCTAAAATCTACTTTTGTGTTCCACAAAAAGTAAATGATAACAGAATTGTCATTTTTGGATGAACTAACCCTTCAACCTCACAACTGAAAGGATATAATGTAATTGAAAAGGATAATTTCCTGCTTTTTCATTTGATAAAGTATGTGCTTCAGCTATTCACTAGATCTTCATTCAAGGCTGTGGTGTACATGTTTCATTTGCATCACATTTTCAGAAGTGACATATTTAATATTTTTGAAGTGTCTGTTATAGGTATAAACCCTGCGGGACACCAGGGTTTTTTTATCTACCCTGCGGGACACCACCTTTTATCTGGGGTTGACGTGACGAATAGAGATGTCTGAGTCTGTAAAAAGTCATAGGGCAGGAGGTTCAATTGATGCTAACCCTTATTCTTCAAAACTATCTCTTCATTGGAGGACATGTGGTAAGGATCAGTGTGAGAGGAAACAATGCAGTTTGTAGCACTAGGGGGTCCATGTCTGTAATAATTCAAATCTTTTAAAGGATCATGGGCAAGGCATTGATTGCCTGGGAAAAGGCAGTGGGAGGGTCCATTTGTATGGCTAAGATGTTCTGTACTTTGAACATCCAAGCAAATTGTTTTAATGCTTTTGACTTGAGGGTAAATATAAAAGTAAAATAATATTTAACCGCAACTTTAACTGTAAAAATATTTACCACCAGATGAACAGATTTGTAAGCAGTGAAAGTAAACCGAAATCTTTAGATGTGAGTAAGGCACTTTTAAAGGAGCTTTAAAAGAAGTTTTGACTAAGAATGCTCTCTTGTTAGTACGATATTTCTAAATACATAAACTTATCAAGATTCAAGACTTAAATTAAGGCCTACATTTGTATCATTTTTAGATGAATGTGTTTAGATTCAGTTCATATCAAACTTTATTGGCAAGAGAAACTTAAGAGTACATTGCCAATGCATTATTAGACACTACATACAGATATAAAACATACTGAATGCTGAAATTTAATTTGCTGAAGTTTAAAATCTCAAAATTGTTATTTTCTCTGGCTGTCATTCAGTCTCTACAAGTGTATACCTGACAGCAGCTTACTGAATGGACAGGTCCTTCAGTCTGTTTCACACACACGCTGAGTAAGCTTTTGAAATGGGTTCAGATAAAAATTAACGTTTTTGTGTGATACGAAGTGATACAGCAGCTTGCCCATATCTCTTGCACATTTGAGGATGAATAATCCTAATTTTTTTGTACAGTAAATGTGCTTCTGTGTTTATTATTGGACATGTGATGCTTTCAATGAATAAGGATAAATCATTTCTGTGCAAGGATGTGCTGTTAAGTCAAGCGAGTACCTCTTTAAAATGTAAATATGCCATAACATTGGTGAAGTTTCATCCATTGTACAAAAGTGCCTGGGTTTGTTCCTGGCTGGCAGCAGGTGGCCAGTGGTAGCAGTAGTCTGCCAGGAACAACTCAGGACACTTATCTCCTATCGTGTGAAGTTTCAGGGAGAAAAAATGATATTGCATAATTTTTTTTAAACGCATTAAACTAAAAATATTAATTGCAAAAATGAATGCGTTAAATTTCCCAGCCCTAGTTTAAACAATCCATCTCAATACATTGCTTCACACAGACCTGAAATTATATTTTTTCAGTGTTCATATTAATATTTTAATTGTTTGAATGCTGAACAATTCATTTTGGTCTTTATACCAAAGAAGTTGATTCAAAGCTAACTCTTTGGGCGAATTCCCTAAACAGTTGCTCCACTTTTGCACGTGGTATTTCAGTGCACAAAACCTCCATCTGATTTATTAACTACAAACATTCTAGTTTAAACAGGTACAATAAGCTCTGAAATAGCGCTGCATCTTGAGTCACTCCTTTTCGAACAAACACGCCTCCTTCCTATGTAAATTAGGTTAATGATAGTCTGATAAATTGCACTTAAAAACTCTATTTATAAACTGCTATTTGCCCAGCACAATAAACATTTTTCTATTATCACCTGAGGGAAGCAATCGGTAAATTTAAGTTGTTTTATACATTTTCTATTGATAATGGCAGCAATAATGATGAAATTATTGAGTATAGCATTATAACCTGGCATACATGCAGATGTGCAGTGTAGTCAAGCATACTTTCGAGCACGTTTTGTGCATGTTTGCGCCACTGTCTGATCTGCATAATTCCTTTAGTGAATCACGCACGAAACCAAAATATGTATGCTCTTTCACCGGGTGCCATTCAGTCTTTGTGAATTCCTCTCTCAGATTTAAAAATTAATTGGTACGAGTGGTATTGTGCATAAATTTTTTTCATCTTTTTAACTTTTTCAACATTTTAAGTATTATGCTTGCTTAAGTTATAAGTTGCTAACTTATAATTACATAAGATTACAAATAACCCTGTCTCCTCTTCTGCTTCATCAGTCACTATTAAAAGTCACAGAGTATAAATAATAAATAAAAATAATTATTTTTATTGGCAGAAAAATTTAAAACCCTCCATGTGTTGCCTTGGGGAAAAAACTTGCCATAATAGGATGTTAAGAATCAGAAAGTCAATCAGTACATACTTGTTTCTCTAAGTTCAAAAAGCAGTAAACACAGCCCTTGAAGAATGTTGTCATAGTCAGCACAAACATGTCATTCTGATCATATTTCATTCGCTGTTAGGAAAACAGTTTGGCAGGGATGCTACAACATGGCCTTCATCTTATTCTAATTAATCACACATCCTGTCACACAGTGTCAGTGAGTCATTCATGCTTTTATTTAGGAGATGGTTTCTTGGCTCGAGTTGCTAAACAAGGGCATACCTAAATAAGAGCACCACTCCAGCTGTCGAAGTTCCTCTTCGAAATTACTCCACCACACAGTGTGGGAAAGTATCGCTGATGAGAGGTCCGTACCAACATGACTTTTGTTTCAATCACTACTGAATTCTACAGTGCTGCCCCCCACATCTCGTTATAAAAATGGGCTATAATGCGTAAATGTAATACTTTTACCTTTCCCAAGTGCGTGCGTGCGAGCGTGTGTGTGTGTGTGTGAAATGGAAAATTCTTGGGTTGCGTATTTTGGGGAGACAAGTCACTTATTTTAGTCTTATTTTATAAGACTAGGTTGCTTGTTTCTCTTGCAAGATCTGGCAACGCTGGAACAGCTAGTGCTAGGGCCACCACTTACTGCAGATATCAGAATTGTTTTTGTTACATGATGTTAAAAACTGTCGTAGAATGGCCTTAATATCTGTTTATTTTTCTAAACATGCAAACAGTTTCTCATTATCGTCGACTGTTTCATCATCTGGGAATAATGTTGCCTTGACACATAAGCGTTGGCCGCATTTTTTGCTTCCTAGCAGATTGTAAATTTGTATGTTTTTTGGTAAATAGCCATGTTACGCATTTCAAGGCTGCACATATGCTTTTCCTGTTTAGTTCTTTGCCATGTTAATGACCTCATACACCAGTCACTGTGGAGTTTAGCTGAAGCATCTATCACTATGTGGATTGCTAACATAGTAACACAGACAAAGCAATTTGCTGGCATCCATAGGCAAATTTATCGGCTAATTGTTCATATACCATTTCATGTTATACTGAGATGTTCCAGAAAATGACTAATTGTCTAATGCATACACAAGAAGGTCAGCCCACTTTAAAATGTTATGAGAGGAAATATCTATTGAGCGCCTGTATTAACAGTGTTTGACACTCCATTACACATAATGATCTTTGTTAAAAATCTATGATAAGCAGTGCTCAGGTTGTCCTACACCCCATAAGAGATGACAAATGATACACCAAGTAGAGTGTAGAAATAGACATAATGTAGCTGAAACTATATGAGAATGGATGCATTCTGCAAATTGCATTGAACCGCCACATTGATTATACATCTGCCATTCGAGATCTGCCATTGAGTGTTTGATAGCTCTGAGTCTTAAAATGAATTTGACCCTATAATGTACAAATGCTTCAGTTTGGAAACAAATGTTTGGTTTAGATTAGACTACCGTATGACATTCTGCTTTTCTGCAAGCAGATTCTCAAGCTGAGCTTTCAGAAATTCTGTATGAGACACACAGCATCCAAACTAAATTACTTTTTTTTTCTACTGTGGAAAACAAAAGAATGTTAGAAAGCATGTTAGACTGTCACCATTCACTTCCATTGTATGGAAAAAAGATGCAATGAAAGTGAATTGTGACTGAGGTTTTCAGTCTGCAACATTCTGCCTAACATCTTTTGTGTTCCATGGAAGAAAGTCAAATGGATTTGGAACAACATGAGGGTGAGTAAATGATGACACATATGTCATATTTGAGTTACATTTTCATTTAAAGCTTGGTCTTGTGAAATTGAGAATGTCCTGTACTTCATCTCTCCACATGCTCTGAGTTTCCCAATGAGAGAAGCATTATCTTCTGTGACTTAAAAAGAGAGTGAGAGAGAGACCAACAGATAAGAATAGTGTGAGAAAGTGTAAAAGAACTTGAGTCAGGGGTCACAAAACATGGCAAAGCATTAGATTTATGTCTCTTTTACTGTTGTATTTGGTGTGAAAGTGTGTTTTTGTGGGAAAGAGGGCAGCACAAACATGATGAAACATCAACTCAGACAATGCTCATTACTAGGACACCCTGCACGCACCATTGATATAACATCATAGAAGAAAGCTGGTGACCCGGGGAGCCCATGTCAGCTGAGTTGACTAATGTGGAAAGCTTCATTTATAGACTGTCATGTCCATTTTTCATATAGCGTATAGGTTTGCTTTGGTAGGCCATGACACGGCTCTTCTGCAGGACTCCCAGGGAGCAAGCACGAGTTAATCTCACAAGGATTCACTGCAATTTCCTCCAAGGACCCCATGGCATTGGGCCTGGCTCCATAAAAAAAGGACAATTCTTTATTACATGCCCAACACAGTAAGTGAGGCTCTTCCTTCTCCCCAGCCTGTCGACGATGAGAGATGATATCTGGCAATGCTCCTGACCAAATTAGTGATAAGAGTTGCTTAGTCTTTATTTCCCATTAGACCTCATTCCAATGAGGATAGGATACACAGGGCCATTACTTAAAGCAGCTCATATGTTATTGCTTTAGAGGAGTGCACATGCTGTTTTGAAGAAGAATGGGTCCCCTGTGGTGGAGCCGTTAGATGAGGAGGTGAAGCTGACAGTTATTGGTCTTCAGCCCCACATCCATAGGAGAGAACGTTGTTTTCCTGACTTCTGACTCCTCTTCCCCTTTTGTGACTTAGTGGAGCACATCCGAGAGCAAATACAGAATTCCTGTGGTCTTTTAACTGAACTGGAACTGAGAAACATGGGTCATAGCACGTGCATGAATTCTTAACCACCACACCTATTTAAAGAAGCCTAAAAGTTCTATGTAAGAATGAAATCAATAACAGAGTTTTTTCTGGCTCAAAAATTGTCTTCGGTAGGGCTGGGTGATATGTCTTAAAAAATTATATATATATATATATATATATATATATATATATATATATATATATATATATATCGATAATTATGTAATTTCTCTATAATTAGGCCTACTCAAAAGTAAGTTTTTTTTTTTGTTTTTTTTTTATCAGAGGAACCATCATTTCATCCAAACAGCCATTGTAGCCAAGTTGATTAAATATTTTAAAGACATAAAATAAAAATCTAATAATTCGTTTTTCATTAAATAAACACAAGGGAGAATGAAATTCAATAATTTCCATTGATATGCAATTCATATTTATATTTAATACACAATGATACATAGTAGCATAATAAAAAGCATTATTTACCTTCAAATGTTTTACTGTGCAAAGCTACTTCACTGACTAATTGATATGTATTATTGAAACCACAGTTGAACATTGCATAATTCTAAATTATTACTGTGAGACACGTCAGGTTGATTATTATAATATAATGCTTAATTATCATTATTATTCTGATTAGTAGATTTGCATTATACTGTACAAATGTAATTTTGATGAGTAGTGCGTGGCCGGGCCATGATTGGGCACAGCCGATGCTATGCATGCGGCCACGCTGCATGTGTGTCTGTGGCCATATGTTTTATGTTGTTTTAAGTTCATTTATAGCATTAAAGTTTATGTTTAATGTTCAGCCGGTTCCCGCCTCCTCCTTGCCCACCTTTACCTGTTACAATAATATATTTCTGTCCTGTTTACTTTATCTTCACCTCTGAGCTTTTATTTTGACACCAAAAGTGCTGCAGTTTTTACTTCAACTTCACAAGGGGCTTTTATTTTGACACAGAAAAGGCAATAGATCTTTTTCACACTCTGGGTTATGGAACGCAGAAGTAAACTTTGACAGCGGTGAATGGGAGATCACAGCAAATATTATTTTCACTTACCCATTTGCTCCAAGAACTAAAGAAAAAATCCACCATTACATTTGAATGACTTTCCAGAAGAGGAAATAAATTGAGAGCATTAGATTAAGACTGCAGATGGTAGAAGATGCAAAATTTGCTGTCATTCTCTCAGCAGCTGTAATTGATTCCCCCCCACAGCTGTGTTAATTACTTTTTTAAACTGATTCCAGGGTAATATAACACAAAGCACAATGATATAAACTTATACTCAATATTTTTAAAAAAATGTATTATAAAAAAGTTTGCTAGATTGACGCTGCTAAATAAGGTGGAATTGCGGCATCACAGTCTGTGAAAAAGGTCTATGTGTTGTTCAGTGACAGTTTACAATGTTCTGCATTTCATGAAACGCTGTAATCTCTTCTTCTGTTACTCTGTGCTTTGTTTGTAGATTTGTATAATAACTTGTAACTGTTACTAATGTTTGGAATTGCACGAATGCTTTGATGAACTAATGAACCTGCATTACTTTGATTTCACAATGCATGTGAATGATCTGAGAGCGCCGCCATACTTGTGCACACAGATCAGCTTGTCACTGGTTTGTTCTGAATCACAGACCATGTTTATCTGTCTATAAATCACAACCTTTTGTGGATTAATAATTACATATTACCAACTTGCCATTTTGATGTTATTTTGTTTAATTGTGTAGCCCTGAAGAATCGTGACATTAGTCTACTGATGTGCTCTTTATGAAAAAATGAAAGCACATTAAAATCATTGTGATATTGATGATATTGATCGATTTTACATCGTCAGAAAAATTATCTTGATTGTATTTTATGTACAGTATCTCCCAGCCCAAGTCTTCGGTGGTGGTTTACGTACACGTTCATCACGATGCAGGGTTTTTTTGGTTTTTTTTTTTTTTTACATAATTGCAATTAGTATTTAAGATATGTTGTCGTATTTCATGTTTTTAATGAACATTAAAAAAAGAATTATCCGCTGCGCATCTAGAAACTTCTGAACTCCTTAGTTTATTGTACTTCAAGGTGCTGTGGGAAATCAAACTAACTTAACACCTTATTTTTATAAGTCTAGTTGTAATATTCATGAGTAAACCATTATACTGATTTGGGACTGTGCTTCTATAGTAAATATAGTTTGTTTCCTACTTTATAACAGATTGTTTTTCTTTTAACAGACTCTTAATGATTTAGGAATCATTGTTTTTCTAGGAATATTTGACGCTAAACCAGGCTAGTTTGTTTCCTAATCTCAAACATTATTAGAATAGAAAATAATTTACAATATTATACATGACTTTCTTCATAATTAATTTTCTACATCGTTGCTACTTGTCGTTGTGTTTACCATAGTTAAGGCCATGGATGGCTCCTCCATTGTTAGTTAGGTAGTCTTTCTTAAAAAAAGAAACATTTGTTATGAAAAATAATTGCCTAAACATTTATATATATATATATATATATATATATATATATATATATATATATATATATATATATATATATATATATATAACTTTAATACAACTACCACATTTGTAATGAAAACATTTATTTAAGTTTACGGTGATAAATGTTGGTACGGGTGTTGATGAGTAGATGTAAAAAGTCTTGCAATTGATGCTAGTGTAGGTGTTTTCTCTTTCCCTCATAAGTGCTGTTCAGAACGTCAGTTCTGTCTTGCCATTTGAAGTGGTTGTATTGCTCCATAGCGCTTTAAAATGGAAAAATCTCATATAGAATTCAAATGGGTCGCATGAGGTTTGTTATGTGCCATGATACTGAGTGAACCCCTGAATTATGCAAGAGATGTGCTTTATACTATCCTGTTTTCGGAGCTCACATATCGAGGGAAGGTGTTTGATGCACATGTAACTCTTCGTGTGGGTCCTACTTGACACGCTCAGAGCGGGATTCGAACCTGCACGAGCAGGCATGGGAGGCGGGCATGCTAACATCCCCTAGCCTCAGTCACTAGTGTGCATCTTGAGGCCTTGGGAATGAGGTTCACAGATACTGCACAGATATCACATTTATGCATTTGGCAGATGCTTTTATCCAAAGCGACTTACTTATTACAGGGACAAATCCCCGGAGAAACCTGGAGTTAAGCGCCTTGCTCAAAGACACAATGGTGGTGGCTGTGGGGGCTGAACCAGTGACCTTCTGATTAACAGTTATGTGCTTTAGCCCACTACGCCACCACCACTCTATCACGCACCAGCTTGCTCCCGTTACACACGCACACGTGCTCCAGTATACACTAGTAGGATAGAGAAGAACGCATCACTTGCGCAAGAGATTCTCATTGAATCGCGGGACACGCAAGCGATATCAGTTTTCAGACTTCAAATGTGAATATTTATAGTGAAAATGGACTTACATTTTGGTCTGTTCTCACCCAGAACCGATCGTATCACTTCAGAAGACATAGATTAAACCACAAGTTATATGAATCATCTTTATACTGCTTTTATGTCATTTTTAGAGCTTTAAAGTTTTGGAACCTGTTGACTTGCATTGTATGGACAAGCACAATCATACAGTATATCCTTCAAAATCCCATCTTAATACCATTGAGTCTGGCCTACATTGTATGCAGTTTGGTTTCAGAGTAAATCATTCTACTGAAACAGCTACTTTACATTTAATAGAGCAAATAAAATGTAAAGTTGACAAAGGAGGATTTGTTGGGGCTATATTTTTAGATCTACGTAAGGCATTTGATACCGTTAATCATACAGTTCTCCTTTCTAAATTGTCTACTTTTCAATTTTCACCAGAAGCTTTGGCATGGGTATCCTCATACTTAATAAATAGAGAACAATGTGTAAAAATTAAAGGGGTTAAGTCCTGTGATTTGCATTATCCAATGGGTGTACCCCAAGGATCAGTACTAGGTCCCTTACTATTTAGTTTGTATATTAATGATCTTCCGCAACAGTGTGAAGGGATACAAGTACAAATGTATGCTGATGATACTGTTATTTTTACACATGCGAAAACAGTAGAATTAGCAGCTGAGAAGTTTAAAGCTGCTATAGTAAAGATTACACAGTGGCTGGAACAATCATGTCTTAGCTTAAACATCAGTAAAACAAAAGGAATTTTTTTCTCAAAGAAAAACATTAAATCTCCTGATGTGGATATATTTATTAATGGTGAAAAGATAGAAATTGTAAATGAGCTTAATTACCTTGGTATAATATTGGACTCAAATCTCAGTTTTAAAAAACATGTAAAGAAAATGGTGAGGAATATTAAATATAATATGGCAAACTTTAGACAAATTAGACAATGTCTTTCTTTTGATGTAGCTAAGGCTTTTATGCATGCTACAATCTTTTCTCACATGTCTTATTGTTTGACATGTTGGGGTCAAGCTGGCGAAACTGTTATTAAACCCTTAAAATCTCTATATAAACAGACATTAAAAATCATAGATAAAAAACCTAACCATTTTCATTCTTGTAGGATCATAGAGAAACATAACCTTTTAAACTTTGACAATTTTAGACTTTATTCAAATTTGTGTATGGTTTATAAAATCCTAAACGGTCTAGCTCCTTCGGTATTACGTGACTTTATTAATCTTTGCTGTGAAACCTCTGTGAGATCTACCAGACTATCACTTATGAGTAATTGTCTGGTTCCTTTTCGTCGTTCCGCATTTGGACTATCTTCTTAAGCAGTGAAAGCCACTAATCAGTGGAATGTCCTACCTGAGGATATAAAAGGGTTGAAATCTTATGGTCTTTTTAAAATGAAGTTAAAATCTTTTTTAAAATTGAACCAATTATGTAACCATTGAGATTGTTGTAAGTTGAATTGATTGACTGACTGATTTATTTATTTATAGTTTTATATGGCCTTGACGGTATGTGTGTGTGTGTATGTATGTATTTATATGTCTTATTGTATGTGAACATAGGTATTGTCTGTGTAATATCATGTTTGTTTTGACCTGCATGGGGACTACGAATGAAAAATAGCCTTTGGCTAAATTCGGTACAATACATGAAATGGCAATTTTATGTTAAAAATTGTGCATGGTCCCTTTATAAATAAATAAAAATGAAATGAAAAAAAAAAAAAATGAAATCAAAAACTATTTTTCGCATTTCACAGAGGAAAGAAAGTCACATGAGTGTGAGATAGCATAAGAGTGAGAAAATGATGAGCTAATTTTCATTTTGAACTATCTTTTTAAGTGTCTTTCTCAAGGACACATTGGAGGTAGCTTATGACTAGATTTGGGGATTTTTCAGAACTATTTTCAGTTAAAAAACAAATAATTTAATGGTGTTTGGATCCATCAACTTTTATTGAATGTCTGGATTCTTCTGCCGATGCGGACAGAACAATGAATTACTGAACTTTCATACAGAGTGTTTCACATGCTGCTGCTGATGAATCCATGATTATTCAAAAGAAGTCATGTTTTTGCTGAGTTCTGCTTGCAGTCTGAATTGAATATGATGAGATGCTAAGACAACATTGTTTTCTGTTGCGGTGTTCTTGCTGGTGTTGTATGCATACAGAAAGAGCATCAACAGTGAAGAAGATTTCAAACTTAAATCAGTGTTGCTTCCTAATATGACAACAGGTATTTCAATATACATATTTAAAACAGTATTTTTTTGTAATGGTATTTTAATAATAATTTAAAAAAGATGTCACCAAAAATTATATTATTCACTATTTTTGTTTGATAAAACAAAACTTAAACTACGAATTTAATCAGAATTGTTAAATTACTTTCTTCCAAACTCCTCTGGGGATCAAAAGAGAAAATCAGCTTTCAATTACTATCCCTGAGCTTTAAACTCAACACCACACTGTCTTTTCATTGTTCAGAGCGATTGCATGGTCTTTCTCTCCTACCCAGAAGGAATTGTACTAACCCTCAGGTTCATTGTGGGCCTTTGTGCAACTTTGACCATTTCAGAATGCAACATGAGAAACAGCAGTGAAGAATGCTTTCAATATTGCCTGGCTAAACTGTTTATAGCCTCCCCATTTTATTGCACTCAATCCTGAATGATGAACGCTCCGGGATAAATACATGCTTTTAGCCACAAAGATGTTTTACTACCAATGAATCGCCCTGTCAAAATTCATCACAGACCACAAGCACCACTATAGTCATCTTTTCTAATAGTCTGACCATAGGGTTATGTAATAATGATACGCTGTAAAGAAAAAGTGCCCTGCTCTCTGTTATGATAAGCAATCTGGGGAACAGACCGCTTAAGTTGCAATCTCCAATTCAGTGGGCTCTCAGAAACCAAGCAAATCTATTTTTAATCTTGAATTCCCGACACCAGAATGTGATTTTTCTTCCCCGTGTTTCAGACCCATCAGAGACTGGCTGGCTGGGGAATTTGTGTGAAGCTGCAGTTTGTACTAATGGTTGAGCCTGAGATTGTTGAGCCTGCTTTGCCTCATGAGTGGTCGGATGGCGGGGCGATGAAGGGAGACAGCGGAGGGGTCTGGATGGTGTGTGGGGTGGGTCTGTGGGTTTCAGATGGAGGTAGAACTAAAGAGCTGAGGTCACACATGAAAGACGCTGACAAAGACCAGCACAGCTGAACATTTGCTACTAAGTTCTGTCAGTATAAATCACCTGTGCTTGCTGGACACTTAATGTCATGAAGGTTGTAGGCCGGGTCTCACCTCTGACACAAGGGTGTCTGAGTGGAGTGATGGAGAGGCCAAGATGGTTGGGAAAGTATTGAAATGACTTTGACTGATTATAAGGTTTAGCTTTGTATCTAAGAGGCTATAAAGACCACCATAAGTTCTTTACTGAGGTATGGACAGGGGGTGAGCTAGTGGATGGTTGATTGACATGTTTGGAATTCGTGATAACAATTACTTTGAATTGATATACATAACCAGTCAGAAGTTTGGACACAACAACTCCTTTACTATTACTATTTGCCAGATTTTAGAATAATACTGTCATGCAAAGGCAAAACACAGTAACTACAAAAAAAATTTGACAAAAATTGTGTCTCCTAGACTTTGATCTGTCCTGTGACAGGTAGGTTTGGCTCAACTGTGCTCAGGTTCAGATAAAACCAAGTTTGACATTTTTATAACTACGAAATCCACGCTAAAACCAAGTAACTTTGAAGACATTGTCTTAGTTTAAGAGGTGCTGCAGTCACTGCATTTTAACTAAAGGGGGAAAAAAGCATGTCCCAGGCATAATAAACACGGGAGTGGATTTACTATATGGATAAATAAGACTTCACCCGCAAGCAGTGAACAAGGCGTGCGAGACATATGCGCAAGCTACCGTATCTCTTTACATCACCCAAAAACTCTCATTCACTTTCATCTGAACCATTGTCAAAAGTGAAACCACGCGAGTAAGAAGACCCATTGTGTGCGTGATAGTGACTGAGAAGGACCTGGATGTTTAGCAAGCTATTGTCAGGTATACTTGTAGAGAGAGATACTAAACAGCAGTCAGAGAAAATAATAGTTAATAAAGAGATTTTAAACTTCAGCATATTAAACTTCAGCATTCAATACATTTTATATCTGTATTTATTGTGTCTAGTAATGCATTGGCAATGTATATTTAAGTTTATATTGCCAATAAAGTTTGATATGAACCGATTCTGCCCATTTTGAAAAGTCCACTGTAAAACGCCAGACGATTTTGCCCAACTTTTAATTCCAAATAGTACAAACACTTGTATCAAAGATTAATACCTACACAAATGTGTCTAATTAAACCTATCCGCAAAATACAAACAAACAAACATTTTAACATTCATATTTAAATAATTAAAATAAATGATGACATACCAATTTCTTGCAAGTTCTTTGAGACAAAGTATAAAGTTATGATTAATCACGGAAAACTGTATGCTTAATTACTTTGTTTTAATCGATTCACAGCCCTAGAAATAACATAAATGTAAGTATGGGAATTCTGCAGTGGCCAAAACAGAATATCAATCTGACAAGCAATAGAACATGAAATCATATTTATAACCTTTTCTGCATCCAATAGAAACATGAGTACTATTGGCAGTGATTAGCTGTGGCTTGTTTGAGGAGCATTAGTGATCTTCTCGCACTCCTAGTGAGCATTGCTGTGATTTAGCCTCAGATCTCAGGTCTGGACAGACAGAGGTCATGACCCTGCCAGGAATGGCTGGGAGAAGTCCTTTTTGTCAACAGAGGTGAGAGGGTATCAAAGATGATGACTGACAGACTTATCCAGAACCCTAAATCTCTCTGACACATAAACACAAACAGGAAGCTAGAAGCTTGATGTATATTCACAGATATGAGTTCTGAATTAAGGGAGGAAACTTTACATGGCATTCCAACCAATATTCTGTTCTATGTGAAGTATGACTGAAGAACTTGGGCTTGTATACACCAATTAAAAATGTTTGGCACAAAAGATATGTGCAATAAGATTTAAAGGGAAATGGTTATCCCCCAAGTGTTGCTGCAAAAAGATTGTGAATATTTACTAGACTATGTTCTGTACTTATGTACTTTTGTGTCATTTAGCCACATTGTAAATGGTGTGAACACATCTTTGGAGTTATGCAAGGAAGTTGTTTAATATCTGTTTCAACACATTAGTGTTGCATAATTTGATCAGAGGAAATCTGTTCATTTCAGTTATAGTGACACAATCTGCTCTCAATTACAGATTATTGGAAGCTTCAAAAATGTCCCCCCTCTCAGCTCGATCTACCACAACAGCTTTGATTCATAAAGAATGGGCAAACCAATTAAGACAATTTTATTAGGAATGATGTGAATTGTATTTTATGACAACATCAGAGATTTTTATTATTGCTTCTCTTTTTGTTTCAACACAACAATCAGCTTTTTCAATCTACTTTCGAACAGTAAAATGCAATTAAAGATATCTTTTGCATCTTAGCCTTTTCCCTCCAGGTGTGTACAGATGCTGGAGTTTGTTATAAGCTTATAGAGACACCCTGAAGTTCAGACAGTGGAATGTCTAACACGTTTTAATGCTTTTGATTTATATTATGAACATATACCCTGCGAGATCTCTGTTTTTCTGCTTTTTCCTCTCTCACTTGCTTCACCCTCTTATCACAGACTACTCCATTGCCCTGAGAGTGAGAATCATGTTTTATGATGCTCAAACCATACATCGCTAATCTGCTTACAACACTCTTCAAGAAAACACTTTTCCAGTTTCTAAACTGTCAATTGCTTCTCCAGACATGTCCACTGAAGCAGATATGGAGTAGACAGAGCCATCATAACAGCAGAGGCCAGTTTGAGCAACAAAATTGCTTATATTCTTTATTATGTGAACTGACTTGAATACATATTCTGTTGAGATACTGTCAGATGGTAAGACTGTAGGTGGAATAATATTATTGTAACTACATTTACTTGCCTGTTACTTGTTTTATATTGTTTATAAGTGGTTAGATTTAGGAATAGGGTTGGTTTAGGGGATCTAAAATATCAATATGAAAGTTATAATATAACAACTTGTTGCTGTATTAGGCTGATTGGGATGGTTTTGACACTTTTTGGAGAAACAACCTACAAATGTACTTATAGATACATCTGCATATTAAGCTTTTGAGATTTCTGGCCAATTACATTTATCCATCAGTGATCTCTTTTGACTTTGCTTCTCTTTTTTTTTTAAAGAACAAGAAGAATATTTATTTTCATGATTTCCCCCCAAAAAAGTTTCATTGAAGGATTGTGCCTCTTGACATTTTCTCTTGTTCTGTACAAAAGATTGCCAGACATAATGCCTTTCCTTAGAAGGGTCATCCATCGGAGCAGCTTAGCATAATCAGCCACAGATTTGAGTAATTTTACATGGATCAGATGCAGTAGAGACGAATAAAGAGGCATTCATGGAGCCTCACTCATAGGGATACAGCAGCGGCTCTGGAGAGCTTTATCGCACACCAAAAATTCCCACACGTAGGTCGTGGTTGGACCAGTTCAGCATTTCACAGATATTTTGTGAGCGAAGGAATGGATGCATCTTGTTTTGATTTCAAGATTTCCATATTAAAGAGCGTCTCAGATGTAGCCCATTAAACAGATCATCAAACACTGTAAATTTGGTACAGATGATTTTTCTTGACAGCCAGGATGTTGTCAAAATAAAAAATAGTGCAGGCTGAATTTTAGGAACATGAATTTTGCTTTTGACATGTGACAGCTCTCAGTGAAGCTAAATATTTAATACAAAAAATGTGGGGCGGGACTGTGAAAACGTTGTCTTCACTTGATAGTTGGTTGAAGGGAAGGAGTTGGGAAATAAAAGTGCTTGGTGACTTGAAAAAGGAAAGTTGTTTCAGAGGTGGAGCAAGTTATTACATTTTGATGAAAGATTACAAAATTATAATTGTATTATTTGGAATAACATGCAGATGAATGAAATTATTAGTTTGCAAAAGCTTGGGCATAGACAGATCTCTTAATGTGTGCTAGTAGACTATCTAACTGACCATGTTATTATCATTACAGTCAAAATAAATGCTGTTCCTCATTAGCCCAGTAGAGACCTGCTGCTTGCACCCTTACATAGCTGAGTCACAAGGTCAGGAGGCCTCCTTGATGTTGTGTTTCCTCAAAAACGGTGGTGGTGATTCCAGGTCCCAATGGATGAGGGTGATGAGTTGTCTGTCTGCCAATGCCCAGGTGAGGAGAGGTACTTATTAAAACCTGTATGCTGAGAAAGTCTCACACAGAGTGAGTTGACCCTGAACTATTCTCGTGTGAGAACTGTAAGTTGTGGAAGACCTGTTGATCAGAGCTATAGACAAACTGTTGTGACATTCTGTTAATAGGCTCATTTTAAACTTGTATAGTTAGTGGTGCTTGCTAAGGCACAGTGCTGGGAAGTAACGGATTACATGTAATCTGGATTATGTTTATCATATTTAATGATGCAGAGAGAAAAGGAAATGTATTTTGCATTTTTACTTTTATATTTACTCTGTAATAGTTTACATTATAGAGTATTATAATTAGTTGTATTTTACATATTTTGCACTCATCCACTGTAGTACTTCAACTTTAAATTCAAATTAATTGAATTAAATTTGAACATCATATTTTCTTTTAAATCAACGTAATTTTTCAGATATATTATGTCCGTTTATGTTGAAGCATATAATTGTGGGTTGTGAGTGCCAACGAAGGAGACCCCTATTGATGGATGCTCTCAGTTCTTGCATTAGTGCAGTAAAATGTATTTTAGTTTCACAAACTGCTTTTGTACTCTGCTTAAAAAATGTATATGAATGCAATATGAACTATTGAGATGGTTTTTTGGGGGGGGTTTTTGGAACTGGTCTGATCTGTTACCTTACATGGATGGCATTTGCAGTGCCAAAATTCCTAGAATAAGTACATTTTAAGTGCCTTTTTTAATTAATTATTTTAATGCACATACTCACACACACACACACACACACACAAAATCATATCATTAATCATAATTTCATCCATTAAATGTTTTCTTTAATTAATTTAAGCAGCATTATGACAAATGGTACAAATGTATCCTACACAAATGCATGTGACATCAAATAAACAAGAAATATGTCAGACGTAATCTAAAATAATCTAAAAGCAATCAGATTAGATTACCTTAAAAATGTAGTCCAAGAGATAACTGTAGGGGTGTCACTATTGATTATTTTGGTAATTGAGTAATATAACAATTATTGTAATTGTAATCTGATTAATGAATTAAATGAATAACTCAGATTGCATAAAGTTGTCAAGATGAAGTCAGGTTTGGATAAAATGCATTCATTAGCCCAAGTTTTTATGTATTTTACGATTGAATAAGAAAAAATGTGCAAACAATATCTAACAGACACCCAAACCATATGTATAATATAAAAAGATATATATTCAAGCTGACAGAGGTTGGCTTCTCAAGGTGTGCTCAACTTTTTTTTAAAGCAAAATCTACTTTTTTCTTTAATTAGTTCAACATGATCTACCCATTTTATTTTATAACTCAAATATGGGAAACATGCCATGGAAAACTTTTATTTATTTTTTTCAGGAAAAATGCCAATGTTTGTTTATTGAGGATAAGTTATAGACATGGTTCAACTGTTTTATAGATATATAAAAGTATTTTTTTGTTGTTGTTTTTTAACTAGGGCTGTCAATCGATTAACATTTTTAATCAAATTAATTACATGGTGTCCCGATTAATTAATCGTAATTAATAACTTTTAATCGCATATACAAATATTTGCTGAGAAAGCCCTCATTTAAAAATAATTCAATATATATAATGATGAAATAATTATACATAGTTATCTTTAAATATTTAAAAATTCTCTCTCTCTCTCTCTCTCTCTCTCTCTCTCTCTCTCTCTCTCTCTCTCTCTCTCTCTCTCTCTCTATATATATATATATATATATATATATATATATATATATATAAAATATTCAGATAATTAAAATGATTTACATTCTTGTGGCAAAAGAGTTAATGATTTATAAGACAATACAAAAATTGGCTTTAGAATACAATGTATTGTTTACTAACATATTATTGAACATGAGACAATCATTGGCATACATTTCACAGCAATCCATTTCACAAGTGAATTTGTCATTCAGTTAAAGTTTTATTATGCTTGTTTAAGGACCCGTCAATGTACAGCTGCGTCAGACATGCTTGTGTAGCGTCTCGGGTGGGTTACGTCATAAACATAAAATGTTTAGGTCACTGTGTGAAGTTAAATATAGTTTAAATATAACTTGACACAACATCTTGAGATCTCTAAGTTCGAATTTGCGCATTTCTCAGGAATCTTCCTTATTACGGTCCGGGGCATTGCGATTAATTGCGTTAATTTTTTATACAATTAATTGCACTGAATTAACGTGTTAAATCGACAGCTCTATTTTTAACTATCACTTGCATGCAAAACTGAATACAATATTCACAGTAATCACTCGAGATAATTTTTTCACTCTTGTGTTGATTTGCAGCAGTTGCAGTCATTGTTGTGCATGTGCTACATGCAGATAGCAAAATCTTGTCACTTGACACATACTGTATTGTAAAGGAGTATAAGCATTAATTAGCCTGATAAGGGACCGGGTGTTTATAATCACATCCCGGCCCCACCCTCCGCCCTGTCACATTCCTGTAACAGTGTAGTACCCTCCCCCAAAAAAACACTGTCAACTTTAAAAGAGAGGGAAAAGGCCAACACGGAGCGGCAGTGAGAGAGAGAGCCCCTGGCGGACGGATTGCCCCGCTGCGTTCTCGGGGAACAGAAGGGGTCTCTTCCACCCCTGGCAAGTGTTCTTCCGCTCCAGGCGGTCGGCAGCAACCCCCTCCACTCCCCTATAATCACCCTGTCACATGTATAAAATGCCCTCAAGCATCTGGAAGTTAACTTATTGTATGTAAACTTCTGACCCACTGGAATTGTGATATAGTCAATTAAAAGTGAAACAATCTGTCTGTAAACTAAAAACATATGTAAATCATGTCAAAACTCCACAAAGCAGAACAAACCATCATATCAGAACACCTACTTAAACTGGAGCAAGCACGCTAGTTCATTGGATTATATACAGTATTAGGCCGATGTGTTACATTACACAGAAAATAGTGAGAATGCCAGCACTTATAACTTAGCCTAAAGGATAACACAAATTGCGCTATTTAAAAATGACTGGTGCGCTATTTTAGAAAATAAACAAAATAGGAATATGAAATAAACAAAAATAAATTCATTAAAAAATAAACTCTTGTGCCTTTTTTATAGTACACAGAAGGTGGACTTTTACTCTGGAGTAGAGCAGATGTGTTCCTTCATTAGGATCTGAAATTCAGTTTTGCACCATCAAACGTCTAGCTACAGTTCATCTCCTGCACCAAGTTGACACTTGTGTGCGTCAATAAAAACTATTTAATAAAAGCATAGGTTTATAGCCTGCTTAAGTTATATTTAAATGCCTTACTTGAACGTGTTACCTTGAAGATACAATTGTGTAAATACACACCTACTATATGTAGAAGTTATTGCATAAATATATAAAGGAATCATATCTAAAAACAACTTAAAATGCATGCTTATTAATTGAAACTTTGGCTAATGAATAAGCTTGTATTTTAAGTTGTGCAGTTCCCCTTCTGCCACTCACTCGACATTGTATCGGTTGTAGTGACACAAAGAACTTCTTTCAGGAGCCTCGGATACCTCTGAATATGAAAAAGGCCAATAAATAATTGGCGAACAGAATTTGCATGTCCCGCCCCCGGACATACGGGTATAAAAGGTGGGGATCGTGCATCTGTTCAGTCAGATACTTTCTTCAGAGCCAAGCGGTTGTGTGATCAGCGAGCTGAGAAACTCACTACTGTTCCACTCACCTCTAGAGAGCATTGCTGTTGGATCTATGGTTCATTGTCAGCGGCATTCTCCCTCCTCTGCATGCGAGTGCAGTCCACGCCTCTGGGCGCTTCAACAGCGTTCTAAAAGAGCAACAACTCCTCTTAAAGAGCAATCATTTCTCTAAAAGAGTTAACTCATTGGCGTCGAACGTCTTTTAAAAAAGACACGATGCCCTTCTGCATTTGCGTTGTTCCTGGATGCGGCAGATATCTCTCCGCTTCTGACAGCCATAGGCGCTGCCTCGTGTGTCTGATTCACGATCACACTGAGGCAGCGTTTGTGGATGGCTCATGTACTCATTGCAAGAACTTGACCATGGAATTGTTGCAAACCTTTTACTGCCCGGAATGACCTCCTTACTCGTCTGCTCTCACTACCCTCGATGGCGGGGCAGTCAACAGGTACACGGAGGTCCACCAGGTGGACAAAGCCGTTGCGGTGCACCTGTGCCCGCAAAGCACAACCACTTGGCGGGATCGCTCTTCACTCCCCAATAATGTCGTCACTGACCATGAAAGCTTCCGGACAGGCCGCCTCCACCCTGCATGCCATGGCCCTCCTGCAAGTTCACCAGGCCAAGGCACTAAAAGATCTGCACGTGGGTAGTTCTGATCCTGATGTGCTGCAGGAACTGTGCTCCGCTACCGATCTCGCACTCTGGGCCATGAATATCACAGCACGGGCACTCGGACAGGCAATGGCCACCCTTGTGGTCCAGGAACATCATCTATGGCTGAACTTGGTCGAGATGCGAGAAACTGACAAAGCTCGCTTTCTCAACGGCCGCATCTCCCAGCTCAGCCTATTTGGTGATACCGTTGAAGAATTTGCCCAGTAGTTTTCAGCAGTGAAAAAGCATGGAAATGGCTACCCTTTTGCAAAAGGAGGCGATAGAGCCTGTCCCTCCAGCCGAGATGGAGAAGGGTTTCTACAGCCCATACTTCATCGTACCCAAAAAAGGAGGTGGGCTGAGATCAATCTTGGACCTGCAAGTTCTCAACCGGGTTGCACAAACTCTCGTTCAAGATGCTCACGCAAAAATTAATTCTAATATGCATCCGGTATCAAGATTGGTTTTCGGCAGTAGACCTGAAGGACTCGTACATTCACGCCTCAATTTTGCCCCGACACCGACCCTTTCTACGGTTCGCGTCTGAGGGCCGGGCGTACCAGTACAAGGTCCTCCCCTTCGGCCTGTCCCTGTCCCCTGATGCCTATGCTCCTTTGACACTCTACAGCTTGCTGCACCAGCATCAGCATATCACGTATCTCTTTTTGTATAGACTGGAAGAATGGCCTTGTCAAACTAACAATCTTCTAGAGAGAGGATCAGCAACCACTCAGGGTATTTGCTCCTGGGTGATCTGCACCCAGAATTGACCTTAGACCTGCTCTTTGAGACCTTTATCCTCTTCAGTTCCATCAGCTCTCTGTGAGTGAGTAGACCCAGTGGGGACTACTGTCAGTGGAATGGATTCATCCACTTTGTGCACCCTGCCAACACTGCTTATTTATTGGACTCTGATGAATGACCACCTCTTGGGCAAGCCCATGAGGATCATGTGGCGCCAGCCACCGGCCAATCCTGAAGGACAGGACAGTAAGTTTAGCCATTCTGGTGGGAGTCTGTACATGCAGAATCAGCTGTAAAGCATCAGCACTGAGACCTTATTCTCTTCATATCGGACCATCACGAGTGCAGTAGTGATGATGAAGAATGGACGGAGCAAGTGTTTTGGATTTGTCAGCTCAGATGTGACACTGGTTTATGTAACATCAAAGAGGATTAGGAGATTTAATTACTAATATTGATCAATAACTTGGCCTATAAGTTTATTTTGAATTACTTCCTAAATGTATCATTGAAGAAAAAAAAAACTATGCTGAAAGGCCGTGTTTGTGTACTGTCAAAAAATTATCTTTTTTTAAGCCTATGCCACATTTTCATTTGAAAACACATTAATTTTGTTATGTTTCAGCCTTCCATACACACTTCAGAAAAACTGAGCTTTTCGAAAATGCTCTCCCACATGAATGAATTTGAAAATGGCGTGTTTGTGTTGTAGTGTGGTGAGAGAAAATGGAGAGTTGAAAACAAGGATGTATTTGTTGACATGAGACACAGTCATGTGATCAATTCAACCCAAAACAATCAACAATCAAGTCAATTGATTTTGCAAAAATTGCAAAGATTGTACCTTTAGGGGTATAATAGCTTGTCACTGTAGCAGTACCCTCAAAGGTACTCTTACTGTACCCTTTTTACACCTTAAGGTACTAATATGTATACTTTACGAACAGATAAGGTTCAAATACATTCCAATTGACAGTAAAGTGTAAAGTGGGTGTTCTCCTAAAGGTAAAATTTTTACACATTTTGTCTTGCACAAAATGGTGACCCATGTTGTAGCGGCATGTGCCTGCTATCCACTTTGATAGCATTGTTAAAGATGAATGATAGATGACAGTGCACTAAGGGTAATTAAGTGTTTTCAGACATTTCAGCGTGGGCCAGAAACTTTTGGAAAATGTTTGAAAACTGTTTGGACAGAGATTGTTTAAAAAAAGATTTTTTAGATTAAAGATTTAAAATTTATCTGGATTAATGTTGACGTAGCCTTACTTTATAGCTGTGATTAATCAGTGTTTGTTTGTTTGTTTTTTTTGTGGGGAGCTTTTACTTTTGTAAAAGCTTGCCAGCCTCTGTTGTCATAGTCTCAAATCTCATAAAGTGTGCCTAAATACAGTCCTTTATTCTAGTAAAGTGTAAAGGTAAAATTAAAGTTGACTTCAAGAATATCTGTAGTTAGATCGCTGATGTTATTCAGTATTGTAAAATCTTGCTGTTTATTATTACGTTCACCATACCAGTTTCTGCATTTATCTCAGTACTTAAATCTCTGGATTTTACAAGATTGGTGTGAAGACGACACTTACAGCATTGGCGTAAATATGGCAGAACAGTCTTAGCAATTTGAAAAGCTAAACTAAAATACATTTTCATTTACTTTTCATGACAAAAATAAAAATAACAAAAAATGTATACTACCTTTTGTTTTTGATAAACAGGCCTATATTATAAAATGCCACTAGATAGCAATAACAAAAAAGGACCTTGTGGATTTTAAGGCAGTTAAACATAGAGTATTTAAATTACATAATTTAAAGCAGTAGATTTGCTAAAATACTAAATACCTATGAAAGAATGATCCCCCACCCCATAAATAAAATAAAAAAACACACAAACAGTCATAGAGTAAAAAAAATACAAAATCTATTAAATTAAAAAAGTTAAATTAAAGTCTAAAATAACCTTGTGTCAAACTGAAGAAATTTTGTTTAAAAGCCATCACAACATCAAATAAGTGCTTTTCCTTTTGCTTATGCTAACCAAATACAAAATGTAAAAGGAAAATATTTTTTTCTAGATAGAATATCCAAAGTACCAAGTGCTGTGGTTCTCCAAAAAGTAAAATTGTTTGTACTCTTTGCACGGTTCTCTACACAGCTGCCATACCTACCGCAGACGCTCATATTCCAAGCAGATGGACAAATCATTGTACACACACACACACACACACACACACACACACACAGACACACACATGAGTGCAAATACACAGCTACCCCACTGAGCTCTTGGGTTGTATATTTCAGGTTCAGCAATTATGCAATAGAAAATAAACTGAATTTAAGATTGATAGTACAAACTGCTACAATTAACATTACAGTAATGTGAGTATTACATTTCTGCTTAACTGTGTGTATATCTAGAAAAACATGGAGTAAGAGAAAGGATGAATGCAGAGTTTGTTGGTACTGTTAGAGTCTATCTGGAGTTCAGAATAATTTCCCTTTTACAAGGGCCTCTTCATAGCCATGTCAGTGTCATAGCCATTTACAGTCAGAGCAAAGCTTATAATATGGTAAGAGTTTTCCTTAAGTGATCACAATGGATAACTAACTCTGATGTTATCAATGCACTGGTGTCTCTTCTTCTGAAATGTGTGGTTTGTGTGTAAAAATTCCCCCAAAGATCTTAACCCAAAGGAGTCAAGTCAAGTCAGTCAGTCAAGTGGTTTTTATTGTCGTTTCAACCATATACAGTTAATACAGTACACAGTGAAACGAGACAACGTTCCTCTAGGACCATGGTGCTACATAAAATAACATAGGACAAACACAGAACCACATGAGACTACACAGACTAAATAAAGTACCTATATAAAATACCTATATAAACTGCACGTGCAAAAATGTGTGCAAAAGTACGGGACAGTACAATACATTTCTAACAATGAACAGGACAATAGGCACAGTGATAGACAGTGCAGTCCAGCAGTCAAAGGAGTCGATTTACAATTCAACTCATCTCTTCAGTAGAGAAGTTTGATCAGCCCCATAATAAGTGTAAACCCCAGTCCTCCATATAAAGCCCTTGAGGAATGAAATCAATTAAGATCACATAGAAGAACACATACATCACAATTACAGGCAGTATTCTCAAGTATTCTTTGAGGACAAAATGTATGGCGTTGTTCAAACAAGATAAACATACCTCTTTAAACTTAATTATGAGGCTTCATTCATGCTTTGCTGGATGTCGTAGAGCTGAATAAATCAAAAGGCATTGAGAATGCTTCTGTCTTTTTATGGTGCATTCAGTATTTTTTGTTAAATTATAAAGCCTGTCATTCCTTAGCAGGGTGTCTGAATGAGACAGGAAGATCAGATGGCCATCTTGGATTCAGTGGACAACTCATCCCAGATATAGTTTGCATATGGCCAGACATATTTTTCCACTGCTGTATTTGTATGTTGTGTGTGTGTGCATGCGAATGAGAGTGAGAGAGAAAGAGTAGTAGAGATATTGGAAGTTATTCCAAAGAAAACACCGTTGTGGTACAAAGCAAATTTCCTGTGTAGTACCACTTTACTGAAAACATCACGCTATGTATGCCATCCTCTTCTTCACAAGACGCGATGGTGCATTTTAATGTGTCTTGGCAGCATGTGGGAATTCTCATATTCTTAACTCTTCACTGCAACTCTCTACCTCAAATGAGTAGAGAGCCAAAAAGGGGCTCTTCATAATGAAACCATTATGTCATATTTGTAAATATTCCATCCTATTGACCTCCCATAAGGATAGGCACCTTTTTGTAATCATTTGTTTATTGCATTTCTGAATGCATGAAGAATATTTATAAAATTAAAGGAATAGTTCACCTAAAAATTTAATTTCTGTCATCATATTTACCCTTATGTTGTGCCAAACATCTTCCATCTTCCATGGAACGCAAAAGAAGAATGTAAATGTCTTTGTTTCCTTGCAGTTAAAATTCATATGGAGCCATATGTACCAGTGTTAATTTCGTCAGACGAGACGAGACTAAATATGTTCGTCAACGACCTTTTTTTCCATGACTAAGACGATGACGAGACTGCACCAATGTCCAAAAACGCTGACTAAGACTAAATTAACATGCATTATTGTTGACGAAAAAAGACGAGACTAAAATGTTTTGCATAAAATAAAAACTAAGATAAAATCTCTCTTCATTTTCGTATACAATCGTCTCTACTTTTTCATCATGAGATAGAGTATTCCGCTGTTACGCCTTCAAAATATTCCGAATGAGTTCGCGCTGTTGCTCAAGTAACGGTTACAGGTCTCATACTCCTGTGGCTGCAACACGAAACTACATGGAGCAAGAACACAACAATCATAGACAGTGGCGAACACGCGACGAGCGCTGACGACATGCTAGGTAGAAGGAAGAGGCTCGATATTTGGTCGCATTTTAGGTACAATGATATTGACAAAAAGTCAGAATGTGTCATTATAACTGACGGGAAGCACTGCGGATAATAAATATCGGGGAAAAACACCACCAGCCTTAAGCGACATCTAAAGGCTAACCACCCACACATTCAGGGAAGTTAACTTAAATTAACGTCTCATAAGCTAATGCTGATTTTAGGCATCTACGCTGTAAATTAACCAGTTAGCTATGGTGTTGTGGCAAATAATTATGCAGGTTATATATATTTTATGTAACTTATTTGCTTAATAAAATACTCTTCAGAACAAGTTCATCATTTGTGAATGTGTCTCTTAAATCAGAAAACCAGACACGTTTAACAAAGTGAATTCAACAAATCATTCAACAAGTGTATTTTGTCAGGTAATTATGACATTTAACCAATATTTGAGATGTGTGAAACATTATTTGACTGAAATGGTTATCTCAGAATTAATCTCAGAAATAATTTATTTAAAAAAAGACTAAAATGTTTTGAAACTTGACTAAGATATATTGAGTTTTCTTTGGACTAAAACTAGACTAAAATGACGAGACTTTTAGTTGACTAAAACTTGACTAAGATACCTTAAATTCTCTTTTGACTAAAACTAGACTAAAATGACGAGACTTTTAGTCGACTAAAACTTGACTAACAAAAAAAGATATGTGAATGACTAAATATGACTAAAACTAACAAGGACATTTGGCACAAGACTAAGACTAAATTAAAAATAGGTGACAAAATTAACACTAATATGTACCGCACACATTAAATAGGCTACTAACAGAGCTGGACTGGGAAGAGAAATCAGCCTGGGATTTTACATGACGACTGGGGGGGGGGGCATATCGCGGTGCCGTTTTGTGGTCCGTTCTGCATAACGCGGCGGCTCATTTTTGATTAGCCCATTTTGCACATTTCACGGCCAACCCACCGGCCCGCTCGGTTTTCACAAAGGCCAGTCAGCCCCTGATCGGCCCCAAAGTGCGTCGACCCACCGGGAAAATGCCCTTTATGCCAGATTACCAGTCCAGCCCTGATTATCACCATACTGTCCAGACCTAGGTTTAACTATTTCTTTAAAACAACATAGTTGATGCTGCTCAAAAGAAATTGGCTTGAACTTCCTTTTGAAAAGTCTTCTTCAGTCCAGATCAAGTCCTGTATTCAACATCAGTCCCAGTCGCAGAATTCATTTTAAGGAAAGATCTGCAATGGCAGGAAAGATGCCAATACTCCATGCCTTGTTTAACCTAGTAACTCACATGGATCAAATTCTTCACTAATACTATAATGATTAGCTTTAAATCTGAGCTGTGCTCTGTGGTGCCAAAGGAAACATGCTGTGGTACTTTCGCCGAGCACAGGAGATGGGAATCAGAGCACTTCTATTAAAAGTGGCTATTTTATTGTTGACTAATAGACGGGTGCTCTCACTTAGGGTTTGCCATGGCTCTCTGATGGCTGAAGAGCTTGAACAAAATGTTCTAAAAGCAACCTCTCTTAGAAATGAATCACTAACAGCATCTAATTAAAAAATCCTGCAGCTCCCTGTAACTAATGTGCCTGGATTAGGTGTAAGACACTACTACAGCAAAATCTTAAATGAAAATGCCTGTTTCTTATTTTTTATTTTTTTTTTGTCAGAATATAACTTTGGATTAGGGCCTGTATGCGAGTTGAGCAGTCCCACTCATCGATATAGTGAAGGAGCATGAGTTTCAAAGTGCAGATTCATATTATTTGGTGCGTCTCTGCTCCAGAGAGCATTTGCAATCTGTGGGTCCGTTCACATAGGAATCTTTAAAGCTAGACTGACTGCTATGGAATTGAACAGGAAGTATCTTTATAGGTACATTAACTCAAAAGTGCTATACTAAATACACTCAAGATGTTTATCCTGCCCGCAGATATATCAAATAGGTCCAATGTTTTAAAACTGATATTGATTTGCTGCATGTTTTTTAATTTGATATAGCTTCTTTAAAATGCTGCGTTTATGGCACGAGAAGCTGAATAAACAAATTCATACTGTAGGCTTATGTACATAGACCAACAATTAAAAAATAGTGCATACAGAACACAAGAACACATCCTGTGTGATCAACCCCAGTTTCAAGCAGTTTTTGCGACAGGGCAGTTTATATGTCTTTTTCTGCCACTTCATTCTAAGATACAGTATAGTGAACTTAAAAAACTGTTAATGTTGCAAGCCAAACTCAACTTTCCTTGCCCACATAAGCACGACTTTCTCCGATTTTGTCTACTTTTGCTCACTTCTCTATTATTTAAAGTGTTGCTCAAAAAATTGACATCTCCTTTATAGCCTCATCTTTATTATTGTCTTCTTCATGACTGCAATTTATAACATTGTCAGATATAAACCCTCTTTATAGTGGCATAACAATGGTTAATTTTTAACGTAAGGGGAAGAATTATTGAGCTGTCATCAGGAAATTTTCTCGTAGTTATGAGAACTTCAACAAGATTCTGCACCCTTGACCTCTTAAGGACGGTCTTTCAAACACATGTACATCACACACAGAATATGTTCATGCATGCACCTCCCTGCATGCATCAAACATACAGCAAGCCCTACACTGTAACCTTTCCATCTATATTTCTTCATGTGTCCTCTTGAAGCAGTCAAACAAAAGAAGAGGGTTTACATTACATCTATCAACTAGAGTCTCAATTTTGTCTAGAACTTCAGGGGGTGGCAAAGCAGAAGACCACAAAAACTGGATATCTAGCTTTCATTATCCTCTGTGAGACAGAAATCTGTCTTCACTGGCTCATTCTCCACCGTCTCCACTCTTCTAAACAAAGACACACTCCCCACTGAGATCTCTTTAGGTATAGCTTTCATATCAGTGTTAGCAGTGTCTGTTCAGCTGGGTGACAGAATTTTTCAGACTCTGAGACCTTCAATGGGAGTGTTGCTGTTTACACCCTGTGAAAATACAAGGTTGCCACATCTGGAGCCATCTGGAAACTCCCAACCTGGAGATCTCCCCTACTCTGTCTTTCAGGTTGCTCAGGAATTCAACATGTCGCTTCTGAAATGTCATGTACCCTTAAACCAACTGCATTTAGCCGAATTACTGACAGTCGACATTTCTGCATCAATCTCAACATTAACTAATTTCCCACTAGCGGTACAAGCAAGACCCAATTTCAGCCAAGAAACTTTATTGGGCGAAAGCTGATTTGTATACTGGCAGCCAATTGGCTCGCTCGTACAGAACATGATAAACCAATCTGATTGCTCTGCATAACCTGGTTGTTTCCTTCAAGTATATTCAAGGAGCCAATCAACTCGTATCTCTCTTTCTTTGTGTAACATTTAAATAGCTCAGTCTTGGCGATAGCAATCCACCACTGTGCAGTGTTTCCTACAGAATTCAGCTCTTGCAGCGGGGGGAAACGCCCCGCCTACCCCATATTATATTATTTTATACTAAATTATTGATATAGTTTTTTAGATTTGTATTATATGTAAGAACAATTTATTTTAAAAAGATATTTCAAAAGTGTATCTGTAGCTAGCTACGCTGTCATTTGAACATTGAAGAACACTGATTCTGAGTTCAGTAAGCATTGTCACGTTCAAGTAAATTGGTTATTCACTGTAAAAAAGTTACTTGTCTGGTATATTATGATACATTGTCACAAACTTCAACATTTTAGTATTCAATCATTTAATTGAATGATTCTTGATACCAGCTTCAATACCACAACAAATAATAACTATGTAAGAATTATTCAAAACTAGTGAACCATCAGTAAAAAAAAATAAACAGCAATAAAAACAGAAATGAATAGAAATAGATTTAAAATAATAGAACAAAAAAAAATGCTAATGAACTTTTTAACAGCTTTAAAAGTTTTTAACAGCAGTTTCAAGTGTTCAAGTAAATATTCAGAATGAAATGCGATATGAAATTACTACTGGTCTTCAGTGTATGACTATTAAAAATATACTTATATTATACTTTTTAAAGCTACTAAATGTATCCAGTCAAGAGGAGTGAGTGGTTTTCTTGTTATGGTTGTTTGATTAATATAATGAAACACTAGACAGCAGTAGGTCTATTAGCTTACATTTATAGTTACAATTCCAACAGTTTGATACAAATCCAAATTTCCCCACGCTCTTTACATTTGCTTTAGACATAACTCAATGTGTTTACATGAATACCTCACCAAGATGCATTTTGGTGGAATTTTCAAATGTATTTAACCGTTCAGGCACATATATGCATCACCACAAGCATTCTTGAAACACACGCACATGTTAAGCACACACACACAAGCTGATCGCCATTGAATGATACAGTAATGCACTCTGGATTATTATTAAGAATATTAAATTCGTAATTTGTGGCACAAGCTTATATTTTTGTTTTGTTTTTTGTTAGACGCTTGTTTTTTTTATATCGGGCAGAGAAATATAGCCAATTATTTTTACGTTATTGAAGTTCTAATCGGGTTATTTGTCTGGCCAATATAAAAAAAACAATTGTTAATGTGGAGCCCTAATTAAAAATGTATTATAATAACTATTAACAACAACCCTATTATTATTATACAAGTAATATTTATCTAATAATTTCTTAACTTGTACATGGCATTGCTTTGTGATCTGGTTAAAAAATGCAGTAATTTTCTGTGTAAAGTCACGTTAACAAAAGCCTTTAAATGAGCACCTGTGAATTCCAATATAGTAAAATGCTCCCATCTCCACTTCTGTGAAAAAAACCTGGTGTTATGAGATTTTCAATTTGTAATTTTATAGTATTAGTTTGTAATTTTATAGTAACTTGTAGTGGCCAGTTAAAGTGAATTTAGTGCGCTGTAAATACAATTGAATGCAACACATCCGTTATTCTGTGCATGTGATGAGATTCGTGGAGGAGCACTGACAGAACCACCTCACATGCACTCAGAACAGAGCTCCGCAGAGCAATGCTTGTCACCTGCAGACTGTTTGCTTGATTAGATCACAGAAATTCAGAGTTCACACATGCTAATATGTTCAACTTCCAGGTTTGGAATTGTACCATCCCTGTAGATTCAGCAGAGCAGAAAACACTGAGCACAGAAATGCACTGATAATTATCATAAACATCAACAACATACGAAGCCCACATTTAAATTAGATTTTCATTAGATTATTGTCTGATTTTGATGTCTAAACATAAATAGGAATGCACACAACACAGCAAGAACATCAGTAAAGTTGTTTACATGCAACGTGAAATCAGGGCAAAAAAAATTTATGTGTGCCTTTTTCCTTAAACAGTTTATGGACCCAATAAAAGAACACTGTTTAAGCAGTTTACATAACCTTTTAAATTGTCTGCTTATTAAGAATAATCTAAGATCATGCAAGCAAGCACACTCACTGTCTAACACTATCAACTGAGTATTTTAGAGTAGTGTTCTGTCTTCACTGGCAGAAGAATGCATGCTTGAGGACCTTTAACAGAAACAAACATCACGAAAATCGTTCAGTTTTGGTATTTATTTTTTTATTTTATTGCTTGGTTTCCAACCCTAAAAATTAGAGGCCTCTCTTTGACTTTATGTGTCCAGCACAGGGTTAAAGTAGAGAGGATTATGGCTGGTGGCCAGCATAATGAACAGAGAGAATGTTTTCACAACTGGTGAACATTTACTCTCACTAGAGGATTTCTTATATACAATAGAATTATTTTCAGAAAAACAAGCCACATGAGCCACATTAGTAAACACAAACGCTGTCCTTGCATTTCCTCGGCTCCACTACTTCCCGTTTTCTCATGCCAGTTGGTTTTAGAAAGAATGCAGCCGTTATAGTGTTACAGAAAAGATTTGCAAGATAAAGGCTACATGTTATGATGTTTAATGTCTTAACTGCTGCTTGCACAGGAGGCTGAATTGTTAAGGAAAAGCAGAGGACTTTTGGAGATTTACAGGGTAGTCATTGAAAAAGAGGACCATATGAAAATGAACAGATAAATCAGATGGGAGTCAGAGGTTCAATCATGCAGTTGCCATTGGTATCATAGACTAACCATCTTTATGTGGAGACTACTACTGGCCTCTTGATGAATTGTAGCTCTGTCTTAATAAGACCTGCTGGGCCTCAGAGAAATTACCCGATTGAATGACAGATATAATTCTATATCTATTATAATACTATAACTATATATAATACTATTTTGTCGCAGAAGGTGGAGTTTTGGCTATTAATTGCAAGACAGTCATACTTTGAGTTGGGGGCAAGGCAGGAAAATCTCTGGCTAGATATATAAAACAGAGAGAGTATTTTTCTACCATTCCCTCAGTGAAATCTGCTGGTGGTGAAATATTTACCTCAGCCATTGATATTAATAATGATTTTAAAAAATTCTTAAATAAAGAATCTTGATCCTTTGTGGAACCATTAGAACTTCCTAAACTGATGGCTGAGCAAAAAAAATGATCTTTTCTGAGGTAACCTTGGAGGAGCTTGGCGAGGTCAATAAGGCCTTGCCTACAGGCATGGCTCCGGGGCCAGATGGCTTTGCTGCTAAGTTTTTTAGATCTTATGCTACAGAATTGGCTCCACTTTTGCTTGAAATTTATACGGAATCATTAAAGAATGGAAAGCTTCCACCAACTAAGATGCAAACCTGGATCAGTCTGATTCTTAAAAAGAGCTAAGATCCAAGCAACTGTGAGATACGGTCCAATTTCCCTGATCCAGCTAGACGTTAAAATTTTGTCAAAAATTTTGGCTAACCAATTAAGTAAAGTTATGATATCTCTTATATATTTAGATCAGGTGGGTTTTATTTGGGGCCGTAGCTCTAGATAGTGTTTCATCAATATCATGTGGTCAGTGGTGAATGATCAGACTCTGGTCGCTGCCATCTCACTTGATGCCGAAAAGGCATTTGATATGGTAGAGTGGGATTATCTTTTTAAGATTTTGGAAATGTACGGGTTCGAGAATACTTTTATTGGTTGTATTAAGTTACTTTATAGACACCCGGTAGCGGCGGAACAAGCGAATGGATTAATTTCAGGTTATTTTACTGTGGATAGGGGCACCCAGCAGGGTTGCTCGCTTTTCCCATTATTGTTCTGTCTTGCCCTGGAAACATTAGCAGCCGCGATAACAAAGGAGGAGGATTTTTCAAGGGTGGTGGTGGCAGGAGGTGTGGCGCATAAACTTTTGCTTTACGCAGATGAGATTTTATTATTTCATCTCTGGCCCTAATAGATCTATGCCTTGCCTCCACAGAATTATTAATTCTCTGGATACAGAGTCAATTGGTCTAAATCCGAAGCTTTGGCTCTGACAGCGTACTGCCCTGTAACAGCTTTTCAGCAGGGTGCCTTCCAGTGGCCCAAACAGGGCATTAAGTATTTGGGTATTTTATTCCCAGCAAATTTGTGTGATTTAGATAGTTAATTTTGACCCTTTAATAAAAACGTTTTCGAGCGATGTGGGCAGGTGGGCCTCATTACATTTGTCTATGATTGGTAAGGTTAATGTAATTAAAATGAATTTTATTTCAAAATATAACTACCTGCTTCAGTCTCTCCCTATAGATGTCCCCCTCTCTTATATAAAACAATTTGATAGCATTGCGAAGTCCTTCATTTGGAATGGTAAACGCCCAAGATTACATTTCAGTAAATTGCATAGGCCGATTGACAATGGTGGGCGAGGCCTACCCAAGATTTTTTTTTATTATTATCTCTTAGGTCTCTCATTGGTCACTTCCTCCTGAGAGAGCCCCTCCCTCTCCACCTCCCCCTCCTTCGGCATTGTAAAGCCATTCTATCAAACTATTCGTAAAAGTTGAGTTGCACCCCATTATATCACATTTGCACTTGTTATGGACAAAAGTGTAAAGAGTGTTTAATTCAGACATTTTTTTAAATGTTGCCTCAATCATATGGCTGAACCCAAAATTATGTATTAATAAGTCCCCTTTCTGCTGGTCAGAGTGGATTGTGAGGGAGGTTAATACACTCTGTGACCTATGTGAGAGTGCTGTTGAGATCCTTTGAAAATTTGGTTCAACATTTTGGGATTCCTAGATCTCACTTCTTTAGGTATTTATAGCTGTTCCACCTGCTCTGTACTATTTTTGGGAGTTGCATACACCCCCCTAAAGTGGCAGATACTCTGGGAGTGGTGATCACTGCTTTTGGAAAAGTTTATGAGGCATCAGTGTATTACTCCCTGCTAATTCAGAGTCATGGGACGGAGCTTCAACTTCTCTCAAGAGATTATGCGAGAAAGAATTAAACTTGGTATTGCAGGATGGAGTGATAAGATTCTAAAAAATGTCAAGTCTGCATCTAGAGATGCAAGGGTGCACCTTATGCAATTCAAGATTTTACATTGATTCTGTTGGACCCTCTCTAGATTGTATAGGCTTGGAGCACCCTCATTTCAGGAGTGGTACACGGAGATGGGGAGGGTGGCGGCTATCGATGAAGCATCATCTAGAAGACTGGGGAACTTGGATGAGTTTGTTGGGAAATGGGGCAACTATTTAGCATTCTTGGAGAGCTTTCAAGGAGTTGTAGTGGAGAGAGAGGTATAGCTATAAATTCGTGTGATTATTATATATATAGATTTTTTTTTTTCTGAGTGCGTATATACCCATGTGTGACCACAGGATTCTTTGTTGGGGGTCAGGGAGGGGTCTGGGATTGGTAGGGGGAGGGTAGTGTTGGGGGTTAAATGTTGATTCTGTGTATATATGTTTTTCTTTTCTTTGTTTCATGTATGAATCCATAAAAATGTTAATCACAAAAAATAAGCCCTGCTGTTTAGTCCTCAGTGTTGGACAAGGCTCAGCAAGCAGCACAGTAAGTTGCTCCCCTATCAGTCCTAGCTTTCATCTCATACAACCATAATACAAGATTTCCCAAATGTGGCAGCACACAGGACCAGAAATATACATGCTACTATAGCCCTCTATTTGTGCAGTGAAAGTGTATAATTCAACAGGGAGTTTTTCATTCTGTATTTTTCAAAAAATTATTTTTTATCCTTTACATGTCGTTCTAAACCTATAGAACTTTCTTTGTTCTGTGGAACACAAAAGGAGATATTCATACTTTAATTTTTTTGGAAGGTGCCCATTCATTGATTCCCTCAATAATAAACTCATTAGTAAATGGAAAGGGAAGAGGTAAATATTATGACTCCATATATACACTCAATGGATTTGACTCCCGTATGTGAGTCTGCACAAATTTATAGAACATTTGGCTAAGATTGACTCATTCATCATAGGTGTGCTTTTCATTTTATCAAGCTCAACAAAGGTGTTCTCCTTTGCCAGGGAGTAGTCATTTGTAATTTATGTAAGGCTATGATCCTCTGTCCCGCTAAAGGAAAACAGAAGAGAAAGATCAGTATTCTCAATCACCTGTATCTTTCCCCTTTTATTTGACAGCTTGTTTTTACTTCTTCAGCCACTGTGCCAAAAAACTGCTAATGGAGTCTTGAGATCAGTTCTTCGGTGTCTTTACGCAAATTACTTTGAAACTGGAAAGGCAAGATTTGAATCTGATCTTGAACTTATGAAATATGTTTTGATGCATGATGACACAGCCTTTGATGTTGCCTTTGATCTGTGAATATAAATTTTCCAGCATAAACAGAAGGTAAAACTGTGCCTCAAAAAGATTCTGAAACGTGACCATAATGAACAGCAAATTGGCGTGCTCCCTAATTGTAAACCCTACAACTATGCATACATCAAGACAGGTCCTATAGGTCTGGTAAACTGCACATTCTTGCACTAGTCCCAAGAAATATGCCTGTGATTCAAAAGATCTCAAAGAAAAATAATGCTGCTTTGGATTGTTTTTGAGAGAGCCAGGTCATGCTATCCTTAGAAGTATAATTATTCCTCCTTTGGTTTGAATCTGAATAAACACAACCAATTCAATGCTAATTGCATGTTCAAAGACATGACTTTATACCGCAATCACAGCAGATCTGTCCAATGAATATAAGTTTGATTGCATTAACTGTTCCAAATGCATCAGTTCAGCTGTTGATCGCAACTTGTTTTTCTTGTAGTACTCTTAATCTGCATGTGTGAGATTCATAATGGAGTTTTCACCCCATCAGAGCTTTATGATCACTAAATCAAGACCATTTACTGTAAGCACAGAGTGGCTCATACCTTTCTGCTCAGACTTTGCATGGGCTCTTTGAAGTGAAACACCAGGGTGTCAAAATCCAATCCTATCGCTCAAATGAGCTATTTATTCCAGTCCATTGCCATAAAGCTTGATTTGAATCCAACCAAGACCCAAATCAGTTATTAAGGCCAAACATAATGCATTACAGAATACAGATATAATTTTGGAAATGTTTTTTCAATAGTATTTGTGCCATTAACTGATACATTTAATTTGGTGCAGTATTCATAACTACATACCACTGTTTCAAACCTGGTCTCATAGAATAACTTTACTGTATGATTGCTTCATACTTTGACACCCAGGTTACATTATAAGTAGTTTACACTTGTAAATAATGAAGCTGACAGTAGAATAAAAAAAACCTTTTACAACAATTCTGAAAAAGTTGGGACAGTATAATAATAAAAGCAAAATGGAGTTATTTGTAAATTATATTTACCCTTTGCTATATTGAAAACACTACAACTACAAATTCTATGTTTTACCCTGTGAATTTCAATTTCAATTTGTTAATTTCAGTCATTTCAAATAAGACATGCTTTGAAAAATGCTGGGACAGTCGGGCCCTTGACTGCCTGGGGGGCCCTGGGCTTAGTTTGGTTATCCCCCTGCTCGAAAACCCTTTTGGGCATAAACAGCGAACACCACCACCTTATGTTCTTTGAAGGACCTTAAGACTGAATGCACACCGTAATCGCTTGACTGATTCATTGTTTGGAGTGACTATTTGCACCCCGGTGTAAATAGCATCTGCCACACAGTGCAGCTATTTGCATCCCAATAGTCTAGTGAAACCACAGAAATATACGAAAAACTAGACAATACATGTCGCTACAGCAGCATGGGGTGTAAAGAAGGTGTGAATGTGTAGTATTGTCCTAGTGACCCCAGTTTGAGTCTGCCTTTTGTCCCACTCTTTTTTCCCATCTGATTTCCTGTTTCCTCTCTTAATATTTCCTTTAATACTACTTAAAATAATAGCTAAAAACAAATATTAATGTTAATTTCACCACAGTGATTTGGTCATGGATGGTGAATGTGGTGGAGCGCAGAGATGGGTTTGATCTGGAAGCAGGGTCTGTCAATTGTACTCATTCCTGCGGCTCGGCATCGCTTGTGTGTAGATTGCCTCATACTATAGTAATAATGTTGTAACCATGTTTTTTGACAGAAACCATAGTTTTAATGCAATTAACCATGGTCTTACTAGTAATATGGTGGTGATATAATAAGCATGGTTACTGTAGCAAAATATTGAAAACTGTTTTTCAATGCGCATTTTGCCATTGCAGTCTCTAGGTAACATCATGAGTTCCAGCTTGATGGCACTAGGTAGTGTAATCAAGCTTGAGGAGGAGGCCAAAGAGACTGCTGATGTCAAGATTTTACAGTGAAAAATGTGTTATATTTTGGTCTGTTCTCACCCAAAACTGATTTGATCACTTCAAAAGACATGCATAAAACCACTGGAGGCTTTTGGATTTATTTTATGCTGCCTTTGTGTGCTTTTGGAGCTTCAACATTTTGGTCACCATTCACTTGCATTGTATGGAGCTACAAAGCTGAAATATTGCTCTAAAAATCTTAATTTTGTGTTCTGCAGAAGAAAGTCATACACATATGGGATGGCATTAGCGTGAGTAAATGATAAATTTTAAGGTGAACTATCCTTTTGACGTATAATGTGGCATTTAAAGGCTAGATAGCAATTTTAGCTGGCAAAAAAACACCTTAGTCTAAGCAATACATATTAGACCATAAAGTAGATGCTTTGAACGTAGGTCTTAGGCTAATTTTATTCATAGTAGACTAAAAATATAGAAAGCTCATATCACCCAGTCTGACAAAAGCCTAATTTATACAATGAAGCAGCTGAACTTAACCTAATTCTCTGGAATGAACCAAAGCACCTTAGACGAATATATAAGCCATTTCGTGTTTGCCATTGTCTGTTGTTAGGTATTGCGTATGTAACTTTGTCGTTTTGGTCTAGTCTATTCATGTTTTGTTTTCATAGTTTAACAAAGTCATGTCATGTCAAGTTTAGTCTAGTCAAGTCTAAACGTTAGTCTAAACGTTTTTTTGTTCACGTTTAGCGTAAGAGTTTCTGGATTTCACGATTTTTAAACTGCACTTGGGTTCTACACTTCATGGTTGTCTTTGTCTGCCTGTTGTTGCATCGTTACACCTGACCTATAATTGGTTTTAACCAATCATCAATGTTATTTGGCTAGCTGAGTTCTCCTTGGTCAAGAGTGGCAGAGATGTGCACAAACAAGAGAAATATCAAACATAACACCTTAGCAGAAAAAAACCTCTGTGCATTTCAAGATAATTAGCCTTAAGTGCAACCAAGAGAATTGGTTCAAGATTTGAGTGTAAAGTGCTCATTCATGGTCCCCATAAAAGAAGCTAAATCTGTTTTAGCCATTCTGAATATTGGTTGGTGTTGGCGGCGGTATATCTTAAAATCAGCATACAGTGGATCAGCCGTCTCCATCTCAGTCTGGTCTGAATTTGATCCCGGGTGGGTGGGTAACAAGGGGGCAATTACTGCTCTTTCCTCCCTCTTTTCACACCCTTTTTGCCAAATGAGCCTCTTCTCTAGTGTTAAAAATTTACGTCTTAACAAATAACACCTGTTCAATTAATGGCCAAGGAATTTAGAATAAAAGAGCCCATTAATTACACACTCACACTGTTCCTAATAGAACACTGATGGAGGGCTGAAGCCCTTATCCAAGCACCTGACAATACTTTGCAATCATAGTGTTAAGGAATTAATTAACGCTTAGCCTTTTTGAAAGCTAGGTGTAAATGTTATCAAGGGGTTGCACCTTTTCCAAGTACACTCGTGTTGGTCTAAAAGCATTCACAAAGGAAATGTCTACCATGAATGTGCCGGATTTCATTAACTCTCTGCATATAAAATTAATGGTTGTCGGCGCAGGATGTAAAGAACCCACTTGCTTTCGGTGTGTGTGTGAATATGATGGACTTTGACTACACTAACAATGAGGATCAGATTAAGGTCCATTGTTAATTATTCACTTTATAAAACTGATTGTTCCAGCTCTTAAGTCTTATGACGTTCAAAGCCATTGTAAAAAAACAGCCGAAAATATATTTTGTTGATTACTGTGACATTTTGTGTTTATACATTGCTTAGTAAACAACCTACCATTATAAAATAGGCCATATGACTTGGCAGAAGACTTATGTTTGTTGTTATTAATATTAACATAACATTTACTTGAGAATTAACAATGTTCAATTCGTGAACTTCAGTTCCCATTTATTCATTCATTGATATTTCAAGAAGAAAAAAAAACGTAGACTGATCACACAGTTCATTTGATGACAGGAGGTTGACATTTGCTGCTGAATTATGTCTGTGCTTACCAAAATTTAAACCACTGCCCATTGTGGTCGAAGTGTTGTTAAGGTGAAATGTCCACAGGTTGTCATCAAAAGTATGTTGTATTTTTATTTATAAATGATGTAATTAGTGTTGAAACAATACCAAAATTTCAGCAGTCGGTACCGATGCCAGTGAAATTTGACTGTTCTCAATACCAATTACGATATCACAGCAAAAATATGCTAATATGGTAATGTACTATTGAACACACTCCTTTAACCTATTTAAAAAGTTAAATTTGAATGTAAATAATACATTTAAAAAATGCATGTTTCCATTGAATATTTCTCATTTAAGTATGCATTGCTTAAAGGGATAGTTCACCCAAAAATGAAAATTCTCTCATCATTTACTCACCCATGCTGTAGATCCTGGTGGCCAGAAATGTGATTTTTTTTTGAAAAATTTGCAAAGGCAGAATGAAAGTAATCCATATGACTCCATATCAAATGAAGTGCTATGTTTGGTGTGGGTGAGAAGCAGATCAATGTTATTTGATATTTTTTTCTTTAAATCTCAACTTTTGACTAGCCCGACCAGTAGGTGGCGATATGCACAGAGAATGCAAATTTCCAAAAACAGAAGAAGAAGAATTTAAAAGTTCTCACCAACACATATCATATCACTCCTGAATGAGTCATATGGAATACTTTTATGCTGACTTTCTACAGGTAAGTTCTGGCCATCATTCACTTGCATAGTGAGGACCTACAGAGCTGAGATATTCTTCTAAAAATCTTAATTTGTGTTCTGCTCAAGAAAGAAAGTCATACACATTTGTGATGGCATGAGGGTGAGTAAATCATGAGAGAATTTTCATTTTTGGGCGAACTATCATTTTAAGTATTATTAAGTAGGGCCCTACTGTTTTTCTGTTTTTTCCCCAAATTCTGTTTTCCTTTTATTTCCTCAGAATTCCATGTTTTAAAGTTTAATTTATTTTCATCATCAAAAGTGTCTAATCAAATTAATTATTTTAACTTTTAACAAGTGAAAATAGAACAATTATTTTTCAACATACAGTACCATTGCATTTTTTGCAACATTTATTCAGTACAACAGCACTTTTGCTTGTGATGTACTGCTTATTTTATTATTATTTATTAATAGTTATTTATTATTATTACTATTACTACAGTTAATATTTCAGTTTACTATACAGTTGAAATATGTGTCTGTTGCAATTTCTTTGGTTTCAGACATGTAGCTTTTATTTTCAATCAAGCTTTTACTTTGTCTTGAGCTTTTATTTTGATGTGTGTATTTGACGGAAGCTTCACTTGACTGGATAAACAGTGGATAAACAGTTTCCTACATGGCCCGGTGTGATCATTAAAGTGTAAATGCAGGGATTTAATTATATAAATATAGTCTTCCTGCTTGACTGTGAATTAGTGCTCTGCTTTGTCATCTCATACAACGCAAATGATTCTCAATGTCTGTGGAGTTTCAAGTGTATGAACGGTTAGCTTTACATATTCATTTAAAGAAATGGTTCATACAGACTAAGATTGCAGCCTAGTGGTTTAATAATTACACTAGGACATATTACGATTTTAATTTAATTAAATGTCCATTTCATTGTAAAAGGAGTAACTTGGCACACACTCAAATAAGCGTATGAGCATTTGAAAGTAGTCATGTGTCAGTCAGACATCTGGCAGGTATCGGATTAAGTCTGTGCTTTGAACTACCGGTACTGTAGAAACACTGGTATCGTGACATCTTTTTTAGGTTAGCATCAACTTGATTCCAAATTACTATTACTTTTGACAACACTAGACATAATACAGGCAACATGAATGCATATTTTATTAACCATACTCCCTAATCCATACCCCAGCCCTAAACCTAACCATCAGTGGAGTAAAAACTTAATTTTAGAACACAAAATGCAACCTTCAAATTGCACTCATCATTATGTGAATGCATTTTACTTCGTTATCACAGGACCACAACACAAATGTCTCAGCGATTGCTCGTGCGATCAGTAGTGTCACATGGTAAGGTGAAAACTTCAGAAAGTCTCTTTTTGTGTCCCATGGAAAAACAGAAATTCATATGGGCTTGGCGCGACATATGGGTGAGTAAATAATTACAGAATTTTAATTTTTGGGTGAGCTAATCCTTTAAATAAAGAGCTGTTCAGGTTGTTGTCCAAAAACACAGAGGAGAAATCGCCATGGGTTCCCTCAGGATTTTCCTATGGGGTTTTATATTGACAGTTTTGGATTTAATGTCTGTGGTAAACATTGCATATAAAACTGGAAAGTTTTTTCTACAGCAGAAATAACACACAGTCATAATTCAAGCATGATTTTAGAAGCCGTATTTAAGCAACATACTTTTTTTAAACCACAGCAGCTTCAAAATTCAGGTTTGAAAAATGTATGTAATTTATATTTTGTAAAAAAAAATAAAAAAAAAGTCCAAGACCTTATATTACTCATAAATCAGAAACTGCCATTATATATATAAAAAAAATACTTGAGGTAACCCATGGCGAATTAGCCTTCCGGGTTCACTTACAAACTAACATTGCATATGAACAGCTCTATTGTTAGCTAATAAGATGCCCCCAGGGTTAGAAAAATGTAAACTCTTGTAACTCTGGTCCAATTGCACAGATTTGAGCTTGCTTCTTGGACCACTCTGAACCTGAGGAGGCTTTTCGGGAGAGCGCTGGAAACTTAAGGATGAACATGCTGTCTGTAGTCCATCTCTCAGGAATGCCAAAAGATATCCACAGTATCAAAAGGGCTTAACAGTCATTCTTTCCGACCAGACCTTGGCCTTTACAACAAAATCCCTTATCCATTTTTACCAAATGTGGGTTTTAAACGACCACAACTCAAAATTCATAAAAATTGTGATCTTTTTTGGATGTTCTTCATATAAGAGAGTATTATGAGTGCTGAACGTGATTAAGCTCAAACATACTGAATTAGAAAGCACAGCTATAATCAGCCATCGACAGTGTATACTGATTGGACTTAATTGTTTATTTTGAGATGTTTAAAATCTAATTTGTTTTTGGCTACCAGCTTTGTTTTGGATATTGCATTTTCTGTGTTTTAATATAAACTTGAGATAAGCAATATAGTGGTTTGAATTAGAAGAACAGAAGTGATCTGTACTCTCCAAGTATCTTTGGCTAGGGTAATTTCATAAGCTAAAAAATGCAGCTTTTAAAAATCACAGCTTTTTCCTGTGATAAATCTCCCATGCCCATCTCATGCCCCACTGAGGGGAACCAATGTTTATGTGAGACATTATGAGGGTGTTGGTATAGATTACCACAGATCATGCAGTGCAGTGTGCATAATGTCTTCCATATGATTCCCACATATTCGGAACCAGACATTATGGATGTCAATCTGTATTTTAGTATTATTTTCACACAAACTTTCTTGTTTAAGCCCCTCACATAATAAACAAATATCTTCCTTAAAGGTGCAGTATGTAAGATTCAGAAACCCTTATTATTAATAGCACCTGTGGCTGTTAAGTGAACTGCAGCCAGCTACCTGTTGCTCGTGCACACTCTATAGGGACACGGGCGAGCCAGCATTGACAAAAACAATAACGTAACTTACAAAGAGACTGAACGTGATCCACCGGCATCATGCCGACAGAGGAGGTAGTTATAAGGTAGTTAAGATTATGACAGTTATGATTGTTTTATGACAAACTTTGAGACTAAAATAAAACTACTTATCAGATAACATAGCATACTGATACACACATACAGCTACATACTTCCAAACTATACTAGACAGTTTACTGTTGCACTGTTATATTGACTATTGTATGTTTTGTATGTCATATGTTGTACTTCAAATAAGAAACCAGCATATTTGCTTAAATTTATCCTGAATACCTGACTATTAGTATAAAGAGAAGATTGTTGACATAATTTTAAAGATACGAAGCAAGGTAGCTTGCAATTCGTCAGTGTTAGCAGGCAAGATCAAGTTATCAACTCGGTTACTGACGTAACCTCCGTTCCCTGATGGAGGGAACAAGACGTTGTGTCGATGAGTTGACACTAGGGGTCGCTCCTGCAGAGCCCAGACATCTCTGATCTTGAGAAAAGGCCAATGGAAATTTGTCGCTGCAAACAAACATCAGGTATCGCACTGAGAAGCCGGAACAAAGACCCGGCCATTTCAGCGGTTGGTTCAGTGTTGTGGCAGGAGGGACACAATGTCTCATTCCCTCCATCAGGAAACAGAGGTTACATCAGTAACCAAGACATTCCTTGTCTGTCACTCAATCAACGTTGTGTCGATGAGTTGACACTAGGGGTCCCAATGGAAAATGCCACAACCAGCACATGTGGAGCACTTACCTCTGTACGGGGGCCTGGGTGATGCCCATGCTGGGGCGGCAACGAGACTCTCCAAAGACTCGTCGACCGCTAGGCTAGGGAGGAAGAATGTCCAGGGTTCACACTTCTTGCGAACGCAACTGGGGAGAGAGCGCACGTCTTCGCCTCAAGGGAGGGGAAAGGCACTATGCACAGCTGACCCGAACTTACATGTTTGTGTCACCTGATAACACACGGGACGAAACGCTCAACCCTGAGGTTATAGAACCTTGCAAATGTGTTAGGTGTTGCCCAGCCCGCGGCTCTACATATGTCTGCTAGAGAGGCGGCGTGGGACAACGCCCAAGAAGCCGCAACACCCTGGTAGAATGGGCTCGTAGGCCAGCAGGGGGCGGCACATGCTGGGCGTGGTATGCCATAGTGATGGCATTGAAAACCCAGTGGGCGATCCTCTGTTTGGAGATAGCGCTTTGTGGCATGGTGGAGGGCGGGACCGGCGCGTGATTGCGCACGCCCGGTCCCGTATCGGGCTGATTGAGCCGGCAAGAGGGTTAAAAGGCCACTCGCCGGTTCTCTGATACGCCGTAGCTCGTTCCTCAGCCACTTCTCCACCCTCTTCAGGACAGCAGCCGCGCCTCTCCGGGCAGATCGGAGGCAGTCCTCAGCCCCTGGCGGACGGAACGCCCCGCCGCGTTCCCGGGGTATCGAAGGGGCCTCCCCCCGCCCCTGGCAGCGGTTCTCCCGCTCCAGGCGGTCGGCGGCGAGCCCCTCCCCGCACGCGGTCGGCAGTCTCCAACCCCGCCACGTTCCAGCGGCCAGTAGGGAACTCCCCCGCCCCTGGCAGCGGCCCTAACCGCTCCAGGCGGTCGGCCAGGAGCCCCTCCTCCCCTCGCGGTCGGCGGCCGTTCCTCCGCGTCCAGGCGGCTGGGCTCCTCCGTCCCCCGGCAGATGGCCGCGGCTGCTCCATTGAGAAGTGGCGAGAACTCCACTACGGCGTATCCCTCTTCCTTCCCGGGTTTCGGAACCAATGTAACACAGATCAATTCATGGGCAAGGAAGAGGCGAGAAACCGGTTTGTCAACAGAAATACTAATTTAATGAAAAACTTAAAACAAACATTTAGGACAGCAGACGTCTGCTGATTAAGCTCTCTCTCCCGATCGCCGTCTGCGAGTGGCCTTTTAACCCTCTTGCCGGCTCAATCAGCCCGATACGGGACCGGGCGTGCGCAGTCACGCGCCGGTCCCGCCCTCCACCGTGCCACACGCTTCCCTTCCGCTGTCCACCGAAGCAGACAAAGAGCTGCTCGTAGCTTCTAAAGCTCTGCATTCGATCCAAGTAGATGCGAAGAGCGTGCACCGAACACAGCAACGCCAAGGCTGGGTCTGCCTCCTCCTGGGGCAGCGCTTGCAGGCTCACCACCTGATCCCTAAAAGGGGTCGTGGGAACCTTGGGCACGTAGCCCGGACGGGGTCTCAGGATGACGTGAGAGTAAGCCGGACCGAACTCTAGGCACAGTTTGCTGACAGAGAACTCCTGCAGGTCCCCTAACCTCTTGATGGAGGTGAGCACCATCAGGAGGGCGGTCTTCAGAGAGAGTGCCTTTAGCTCTGCTGACTCAAGGGGTTCGAAGGGAGCTCCCCGAATGCCCCGAAGGACCACAGAGAGGTTCCACGAGGGAACGAGGCGTGGCCTGGGGGGTTTAACCTCTTCGTGCCTCTCAGGATCCTGATGATCAAATCGTGCTTCCCTAAATACTTACCGTCCACTGCATCATGATGTGCCGATATGGTGGCTTCATACACTTTCAAGGTGGAGGGGGACAGACGTCCCTCCAACTTCTCCTGCAGAAAGGAAAGCACTGATCCAACTTCACATCTCTGTGGGTCTTCCCACACCACTGAGCAAACAACACCACTTCAGGCCATAAAGGTGCATCGTTGCGGGGGCCCTCGCCTGAGTGATCGTGTCTACCACCGTGGGTGGTAGGCCACTTAGGTCTTCCACGTCCCGTCCAAGGGCCAGACATGAAGATTCCAGAGGTCCGGTCGTGGGTGCCAGACAGTACCCTGTCCCTGAGAAAGAAGGTCCTTCCTCAGGGGAATTCACCAAGGAGGGGCTGTCACAAGGAGCATGAGGTCCGAATACCAAATCTGGGAGGGCCAATAAGGGGCCACTAAGAGGATCTGCTCCTCATCCTCCCTGACCTTGCACAATGTCTGTGTGCCAGGGCATCTGTGTCGAGGGGAGCCTCGGTCAGAGAGTACCAAAGTGGGCAGTAGGAGGATTCTGGGGAAGCGAACAGGTCTACCTGTGCTTGGCCGAACCGACTCCAGATCAGCTGGACTACCTGAGGGTGGAATCTCCACTCTCTCCTTAGCATAACCTGTCATAACAGCGCGTCCGCTGTGCTGTTGAGGTGGCCTGGGATGTGAGCCACTGCGAACTCCAAAGGAGGAGACGACAGGCGAGTTGTGACATTCAACGAGATTGTAGGTCGCCTTGGCGGCTGTTGTACGCAATCGTCGCTGTGTTGTCCATCCGGATTAACACATGCTTGCCCTGGATCAATGGCAATAGCCTCCTTAGGGCAAGTAGTACTGCCAGCAACTTGAGGCAGTTGACGTGCCAATGCAGTCATGGGCCGGTGGCCAGGCCATAAGAATGGACGCCTACCCAGTTGCCTCAATCAGCCAGCAGAGGGAAAAAGAGGAGCCGGAGACGTCAGTTTGAGAGAGAGAGAGTTGCATGCAGCTGTATAAATGTGTGCAATCTGCATTGGGCCAGGACGGCCAACAGTGTGAGCATCACACGGAGCTGTGTGTGTGTGTGTGTGTGTGTGTATATATGTGTATGTGTATGTGTATGTGTGTGTGTGTGTGCATGCGTGCGTGCGCGCTAACTGAAAATAATTATTATGTTGTGATTAATTTGAACAGTCTGTCATTAAAGTCCTACTTGAAGTGTTCATCCGGTTCCTGCTTCCTCCTTCGATAGGGAAGGCAGAGGTCTACCACAATATTGAATGAACCTCATATGCTTCCATAAGAACACATTTAACAGGGAGCATGTTGCAAATTTGGGGGTGGAAGGCCTTCTTCTCTGTCAAATAAAAACATTTGTGCATTAGAATAATACAATTTTAGGAAAGGAACAATGCGTTCGGAAGTGTCTGGGTAGTGGGGACAACATGTTTATTGCACCCAGTTGTTTGGCAAAACAGAGAAATTCCATACCTCAATAACCACTAACTAGATTAATTTAATACACATCCCAGTGGAGAAAGTGGAACCATAAGGACTCAAAAGAGCTCTGCCCATGTCTCCTATGATTGGTACAGCATGGCCGGGTGAAAACGCCCCTTTGCATTCAAGTCCCCTAGTAAACACAAATTTAAGAACTTCTCTCAAAGCTTCTGCTGGGATCTGTTGGGTACATGCTAAATTCAAGCTGACCAACAGCTCTTTCTGTTAGTCTACTTTGTGAGAAGCTACCATGTTTGTGTGACCAGACTCATATGATGTCATTCATTGTCCAGAAAATGGAGGGAATACAAAGATTTCCTTGTGTCTGTCACAAGCCTTCTTTTCCCACTTATCTTATCTGGGTGGTGGACAATTCTGGTTTCCACCCAGAACTATCAGGCAGCCAACAGAAAAGGATGTGTTGTCTTTCTCACAGTGAGGAGGGGTTCAGTGATACAGTAGGACACTTGCAGATTTTATCTGAGCGTCAAAGGTGACCTGCGAAAAGATTTGGGGCTAGTGATTATGCTTGACTCAAACCAAAGAATTACTTGCCTCTTTATATATATATATATGTAAATATCACAATAACATTTATTTCACCCTCTGTCCACAGGTCCTCCAGGTAAACGGGGAAGAAAAGGCAACCCTGGTGAGTTCCAAAGCAAGCACAACAGAGCTATAAATTTCCTTTCTAAGGATCCTTTTATCTAATTGTACACCACAAACTCATTTGTTCAGAGGAAGAATTGTACACATCTCATTGTTTGAATGAGGCCTGTGCCTAACCCTTTAAAATTACAGTAAAATAAATGTCGAGGGATTTCAGCTGTTTTCGGCCATATACAGACTGTTGTCCAAGAGAAAGGTTCTCAGTATCCTCTCATGTGTTCCAGACCTTTCGTTTTTCTTGTCATGTTTAATTTGTAGTTCTTTGAACTGTTGAACAGATGGAAATGTCCGTGCATATTATGCAGTTAGGAGAAGTGTTGTTCTTGCTAGCCACAGTGAAATTTCAATCACACTGCTCGGTGGGGGTCAAAAAGAGAAGCTCTTCTTGTCTCTTCTTGTCTTCACTCATAATCACAGCATGCTGTTTGTTTTAGTAGTAATATCATCTCAAGAACTTGAGAGTGGTTCTAACTTGACAACACCATGATTAGACAAAAATTATTATAATTAGGAAACATACTCTAATCAAAAACCTTTGATGTAAAGCTGTGATCTTGTAAGAAGCTAAATTGTTTGTATTCTTGTTTACTTGTTTAATGAAGTAGCCAAGTCTAATTATTTAAAGAACTGAGATACAAGTTTACTTTGTGGGGATAATTCTTTACTCTTACCTGACATTATAAAAGCAAGATTGATTACAGGACATGTGACTGTTTTGAAAAACTTTTTTTTTTTTTTTTTTTTTTTTTTTTTTTTTTTTTTTACAATACTATTTGTAAACTGTATTGTGCAGCTCTGTTAACAGAGAGCTCTGGTAAATTAAACAGTATTTTATTAGTCCCTTGGAGGCTGTATAAAGTAGATTCATCTGTATATGGAAGCCGTATTCATAGCATAATAGCGCAATTTTGATTAATGCTTGGGATGCTGGTGACTTAAATAAAAGAGATTTCTGCTGTAGGGCCACTGTACTGGTGGTCTGGTGACAGCCTCAGTATGTTCATCTTCAGTCTGTCTTGTTCATGATTACACAAAACAAGTGTTAATGCTAACGAACAAAGCTCAGATTCATTCAAATGTCATGATTATCGATTATCATGTGGAGAGTAGAACTGATCTAAAAGCAGATATGGACCTCATGAACACACCTTATGTACACACACAGAAATCCACACACACCATCAGAGAGGGGAAGAACTGTGTCTTTGTTCTGTGTTTGATGACTTTGATGACTGTTGGTGATGATGGGAGGACTTACAACCTCATAAACACACAGCCTGGTCTCCATAAAAAGCTCCTCTCCTGCAGCCCAGGGCTCAGGGTCAGCTGAACTATCTCACTCTCTCTGCTAAATTCTTATAATTACATCTAAGCTTCAACAACGTTTAAAATATTTTTTAATGTTTTAAAAAATATTGCACATCTCTATAGATGTAAAACAGTGCAAATACTGCATGTGTTGTTCAAAGCAAAATTAACTTAAAACTATAAATATATTGAATTTGCGATCCTGCTTGAATTTTAAATGCATTGTGCTTCCATAGACTTCCATAAATTAGTTTTTTTGTGCTATTGCACTCAACCATTTGGATTTCACCTCGCAAACACAAAAGGGAGGCAAGCCTCGTCAACTGTAAACACGCAAATCTCTTTTCCATCAATATCAATTTAATCAATTTTCCATCCACCGTCATTTATATACATTCAATGATCTGATTAAAAATGTATAATTTCAAGTGCTGCAATTTTTCCATGTCAAAGATTCTGTTATTGGATTTTGAAATAAAGGTTTCTGTTCACATTTTATGCATTTTATGGCATTTTCGTTCGGCAAAATTTCAGTGCATCCCTAATTCCATACCTTTTTTTTTTTTTTCATTTTTATTTATTTATAAAGGGACCATGCACAATTTTTAACATAAAATTGCCATTTCATGTATTGTACCGAATTTAGCCAAAGGCTATTTTTCATTCGTAGTCCCCATGCAGGTCAAAACAAACATAACATTACACAGACAATACCTATGTTCACATACAATAAGTACATATAAATACATACATACACACACACACATACCGTCAAGGCCATATAAAACTATAAATAAATAAATCAGTCAATCAATTCAACTTACAACAATCTCAATGGTTACATAATTGGTACAATTTTAAAAAAGATTTTAACTTCATTTTAAAAAGACCATAAGATTTCAACCCTTTTATATCCTCAGGTAGGACATTCCACTGATTAGTGGCTTTCACTGCTTAAGAAGATAGTCCAAATGCGGAACGACGAAAAGGAACCAGACAATTACTCATAAGTGATAGTCTGGTAGATCTCACAGAGGTTTCACAGCAAAGATTAATAAAGTCACGTAATACAGAAGGAGCCAGACCGTTTAGGATTTTATTTCAATCACATATCTCAGGATTCTGAGTTGAGAGAACGCCATTGACTGTCTGATGCATTATGTTCAATACACTGGTCAAGAATGAGCTGTGCAGCATAGGAAATTACAACCCAGAAATGTTCTTATGATACTTTGTGACACTCAATCAAGGGTTATGGTATGAGCATGAACTTTTGAGCATGAAACACATTTACCATTACAAGCATGAATCAGCTTTGCCAGTGTTGACCACGTGATTTTGTGAGGCTATAATATCTTGTTGTTAAACTAAAATTGATAATGCTACACTGAAGTCCAGTATATAAATCTGAACTTGTAATTTCACAAGAATGCACTTTTGGACATCAAGATTGTTCCCACACTACTGGAATGCTTTAGATTTATTTTTTGCCTGAATTCAATTAATTAAGTATTCTCCAAAATCACAGACTGCTGCTGAAATCTTTTGAGTCTGCACCAACAGAGTGGAGATAAACACGTAGTTCTTTTCTCTCACAATGACTTTATTTTGGCCCTCTATGTGCAAAATATCTATGTTAATAAATCAAATCTCACTGCTCTGAGCTTTCTCACCTCGAAGTAGAAAAGAAAATGAGATCTCCTTCAACAGCTCAATTGTTTCTCCTAGGCAGCCATGAGATTAAAATGAGATTAATGGATACTTTTAATTAAGTCTCCTGTTTCTGAGATAGTTCTCCAGGGAAAGAAAAAACATAATTAATTTCTCTTTAGATCTGTGCCTCTGGCCTTTGATTCAGTAATGCTATAATCAGGGTTTGAAATTAACACCCGCCAAACCGCCAAATGCGGATAAAAATCAACCGTGGCATGTAACGTTGCCAACTCACTAGCTAATTTGGCGGGTTAGACTTTGAAGTTCTATCTATCACAATGCAGGCCATCTATCTCAGTGATTCCCAACCATTATAACATGTACCTCATGGGGTGCTCATTACATTGTAATAACAGGTCAAATGGGAAAGAGAATAGGGAGAGAAAAGGCACAAATAAAGTATTAAGTTTAAGTAAATATCTTAAAGACGTACTTTTTATGTAATCGCTTCTACAGCAGCACGCCGTTTGACTAACAGGCAGCTTTGTGTGTGTGCGTGCGTTACATCGCATGCACTCAGAGTGCTCATGGTGCAGATGCGTGGCTTAATGGTCCAAATTGAAAGGCCTGGATGTAGGGAAAACGTACAGGAAAGTCAACCACGCAAAGCTGTTCATGCATAGTGGAGGAGGAGAGATGAAAGTTGAGGGAGAGTGTCCACTGAGAAATTCATTTCTGTGATGAAAGGATGTTTCATGTCATTTCTGAATAACAGGGGAGAGTGAGGCACAAACTAATGCAGGGCTAGTTGTAACATGGTTTAAAAGTTTCCACAAACACTTTTAAGACAAAACTTAGTTTTTGTACTTGTTTCCATATCAACACTGTGTAGAGAAAAAAAATGTGGCAAGAAAAACAAAAACTTTATAGATATCACGACAAGTTAATTTAACAATAGTAAAAGTACAATTTCAAAAAGTGTTCTATTTTCATCTCTCTTTTTAGGGATTATTCAAAACGAGGCAAACTTGGTACAAGTTTTGATACAATTGTTAGAGAGGAATTTTACATATGGTCATATGGTCAGTCATGTTACAGTGAGGCCCGCCTATGGCATAACATTTCACTTCACTTCTTTCCAGGTAAATGATGAAAATATTATACACCGTGTTCATATTAAAAAACCACATATTTGAACCAGACGTGTAAAATTAATGTGAAAAAAAAATGCTTTGAACTGCTAGTGTATTTACACAAACTTAAGAAAACCAAAAAGTATACGTTTATGCCCCACTCTCCCCCATAAATACAGATTTAATATGAAATATACTTGAATCTTTAATTACATGGTTTATTTCTGAGATTTTGTTTGGGCTAGTAGAACTTCTGAATGGATGGTTTCTTAAAAATGTATTAGCCAAAATGGCTGGTGAGAGAAAAAGTTAAGTTTGATTTTCTGCATGTGCATATACTTGAATTAATTGTTTGTATGTACACATTGACCTCTTTCATCCAAATCTCTAAACAGAAACGCTACACTCACATGGACATTACTTTCTCATGTTGATAGAAGAGGCAACAGAAAACATATTGATCATTGTATAATTTATGAATGTATCATTACATCCTGCACAGTGTTACATTTTGTGTAGATTACTCTGAAGTGCAACAAATGATTCTGACATTATTATTTGGTTTCAACATACAATTGTTTGTTTTTCTTTGTGTTTCAGGAATTCCAGTAAGTACCTCTGTTATCACTGGAACTTTAATTCAGAGCAAATGTGAGTGAGGTTTGAGGTGGGCTTGAGATACAGCATGGCATGATCCGTGCTGGCTTAACAACCATATTTAATGCAAATTGAGGTGCGATAAGAAGGAAAGGCCAAGTGGAGGATACACTGTATGCTCCAGAAGACCATTTCTAAATTGTTTTCACTCAAGTTTGCACTATCTGGCATCCATCCTGACCTACCGTATCCTAATAACCAGACATGCTTTGGACAGCCTGTAAAAAAATCTAACAGATAGTACAAATCTCTGTGTGCTGTGCTTCTTTACACAAAAAGTATAGGGCACACTAATCACTAGATGTTCATGTGTTTGTATGTGTGTGTTTATGTATGTCTGTTTATATACACAACGAAGTTCTCCCACATTTAATTATGCAATACAACAACACTGCAGCACAGTAAACTTATCTGCGGTTGGATCATATTTCACAACATGGGCAGAAAGCCACAGTAATAAAGGAAAAGAGCGTATAAACATGCATGCTTGCCCCAAACACATTTAATTATTTTTTATGACCTATTAGTCACATAAGCAGTGTTTATGTATTACAAACTAATTTTTTATTTAAGTGGAGGCTATGAGAACAAGTGGTATGTAGCCCAATTTGTTAATTTCCTATCCTTACACTGAATGGTAAACAAATGTATCTGTTTGTTACTACATTTCTAATGTTTTATTTTCAATGGGTTTTTTTTTATTATCATTATTTTAATGTTTCATTTTCATTAAATCATAACAGGGCACTCCAGGTCGAGATGGTTACCCGGTAAGTGTCCCTCCCATTCCACTTCCAATATTCAAGTGATCACCTCTGTTATTTACAATGAACACAAATGCTCTGTCTCAGTATATTTGCTCTGACCACAGTGAAAGGCAGCTTTAGGTGTCATAGTGTGCCACCTGCTGGACATATAAAAATTATAATAATAATAATTAAAAAAAAGTGAATATTCTTTTGCACAGTGTTTAGCACATGTTCTAATCAGTCATGTAGGATCTGTGTAGGGAAACAAGGTTTTCGGGTTTAAAGGCCAATAAGATTTAGCATGTGACTAAAGACTGAATTAATACAAAAACCTGTTCTTTATCTTGGACTTTACTTTAGATAAGACACAATCCCTTTGGCATTTGACCACCATGATGTTCATGCTTTGCTTTGCTTGTACATTTCTGGAAAATTAATTGTTATGTTGGGGTGGATCAGGCCAAATTATTCTGCAAGTTGATATATTTTTTCCAAATGTTAGATTCATTTATATGTAATATAAAATGAGACTGTATTAATCAGCTGCATGCCTTATGAATGTGAAGGTTATTTTCTGTTAGCACTGGAGTAAATGAGTTATAAGTCATAATTAGTATAAAAATTAAATTGATACAATACAATAAAACAATTTTTCAATTGCTATTTTAGTCAATCATATAGTGACCAAAAGTAAAAACATAGTGAACAATATAAAAAAACATTGTGACAATATAGTTATCACTCGTTCTTATAGTGGAATTCTTGTTCTTTCTGCTATCAAATAGCTCTGCTTTTAAAAAAAGCATTAGTTGTATGAAGTCTCTCTGACAAGTTCATGATCCAGATGTGATCAGTTGCATGCATTGGCAGCCCCTGTGCTGCATGAAGATCAACTGGGAAATATCGGCCTGTGTGAAGTCTCTCCAAGGATAACAAGAGAACTGCTCCAAACTGGACTGTGTGCAGGACTCCACCACATGTGGCCTTCACCGGATTTCCAACTGCATTCAAAACATCACAAGTCATCTGTTTCTGTCTCCCTCTCGCTGACCAGCACGACATGTGCAACCACTGCACGCTCTCTGGTCACTTGTTCATTTTGAAAGCACTTTTAAATCGATATACAAGCACACGCAAACAAAGACAAACAGCTCTTTTATCTTTGTTTTCTGGCTGATGAAGGATGTGTTGGTCAGCTTAAAGCCACACAGAGCAGAGTATGATAAAATATCTCATTTTATATTGCTCTGTATTTATTTTTGTTCAACATTATGCTGTTTGTTTGACACGTTGTCTTAGTGTTCTCTGTAACGTATTCATTATTGAGTCATTGCGTTTAGATCTAACATGTGCACATCTGTTGAACATTTGTATCTATATGACCTTTTGTTAGGGTCAGTCAGAAAGCTTTCACATTCAGCTTAGTTTAGTCCTTAACCTTTTATTCTTTATTCTTTACAAGTCAATGAACTACATGCATAGACTGCTTTCAGCACCTTCAATGCTTTGGACAGCAACCTCCATGTCCTGTAGTCTAAATTTAGTTGAGTCAAAAAAATTTTTAGTTTTAACTATGTTCTACTCACTCTTTGGAGCCCGTGTTGGGTGGTGTGGTGTAGTGGTTTAGGCGAAGATCTGGCACGTTTTCTGGTGTGATTCCAGCAAGGAGTGAACCATGAGCCGTGATCACTATGGACCCTTTTCACATATCCGGGTTTCAATTTGTAATTCATTGTCATGATTGTCCTGAAAAAACCATGTAATATATCTAATTTAGTAGTCATTCCTTTATTTATGTCACGAGAGTAAAAGCATAACTCAAATGATTCTCTGAACTTACTAATTCCCGTTTTCTCCCAATCTACTCTCCTCTTTCTGTCTTTTTCTCTGCCAGGGTCCACTGGGTATGGATGGTAAGCCTGTAAGTACTCCCATCAGTCATCACTTGTCATGATGCAATTGTATCAAACCAGATCATGTTTCTTTAGAAATCAAAAGCAACAGTGTCTTAAAGAAATAGTTCACCCAAAAATGAAAATTATGTCTTAATTTAATCACAGACATGTTATTCCAAACCTGTATGATTTCCTATTTTTTGGTGTCAACAAAAGGGGGAATTATAAAGAACAATGCGATCTCTAATTTCCATACACTAGCAGATGATAATGATTTACTTTGAAGCTTACATAAATCACCCAAAAGTGTCATAAAAATATTCCATGTCATAATAGTATGACTAGTGCATCATACACCAAGCCTTCTGAAGGAATATGACTACTTTTTATGTTGAACAGACCAAAATATAACTCATTATCAAATAAAATTAAATCACTGATATATTAGTAGTCAATGGACATTTATTACACTTTTGGGTGCTTTATTGAGCAATAAAGTGAGTCTCTGTGTACTTTATTGTATTGAATTCAGACAATTGTGTTCCAAAGAAGATAGATAGTAATATATGTTTGGAAGGACATGAGGATGAGTAAATAATGACAGCATTTTAATTTTTGGGTAAACTATCCCTTTAACTTTGCATATCTTTAGGAAGATTTCAGTCGGTTACAACACTAATGGTTAAAGCATGTCCATAAATGACACTATATAGAGCATGCTCATTCTTAAGACATCACAGAAAATATTTGTTATCTTTTCTCCTCATAGGGACCTCCTGGTCAAAAAGGCAGTCAAGTAAGATTATTCATCGTTTTAAATCTGAGGAATTTTTTCATGCACTCATTTGCATAATATATTAATGCATTTGGCAGATGCTCTTATCCAAAGTGACCTATGTGTTATACATTTTATTAATATGTGTGTGTTCCCTGGGAATCAAACACATGACCTTGGCATTACTTGAACCATGCTCTACTAATTGAGACAGAAACAGCAGTCATGGATTTATGAGCTGGAATGAGATGCATTTGAGGTCCCTTACAAAGCCTTAGCTATTACACCAACATTTAACCCATACCAGTCCAATCTCTCGAAAGAGGCACAGTCAAGATGCATATCCATCCCAGTCCAACTCCACCCCATTACCTTATCCATAAGGCCTTCATGGTAAAGACGGAGAGAACAGCAGCATTCCCATTAGATAAGATCAATCGCATATATCAGGTTACTCCAGGTCTCTGGTCCTCCTGTTATACCCATGCATATGTTTACTCAGGGGAGGCCAGGGAAGGCCTCAGAGCTCTGTCACTGCCTGGGAGAAATGAAGCAGCCAGAAGGAGCCTCTTTAAAAAGCCATTAAATTGTAGTCCAAGAGTAAACATGTGAGGCCATTGCTTAGAACTGCTCACAAACTGGATAAAGCATCCCAGCAAAACACCAAAACAGCTTTTGAGAATTACGTCACAGTTTAGAGTCACCAGTTTTAAATCACACTCAAATGGACAGTCGTTTTCTTGCTCAAAGTGGAAGGGCACTTTAGTCAAGAGTGTTTACTTAAATGGCCATTGAAGGTTAAAGACAGCACAAAGAGGGGAGTATTTTTGACTGGGCACACACGAACAAGGGGAATTACATAAAGGACTTGCGTAACAAGAGAGATGTGTAACAACTCAATGTAATGTAAATGTTTTCCATCTGTGTATTGTGTGAGAGGCTGTGGATTGTAACATTGAGTGTTTAGAGAGTCAGTATCATCTAATATGGCTTCTCCATCTCAATAACTAACTCAGAGTAAGGGATCAAGTTATTGACCCACTCCAGTCATTGTGTTGAATTCTAATAACTTCCAGTCCATTTACAGCATATCCTAGCAATCTATATGGATACAACTCCAGCCAACATTTAAAAGATCAAAGGTGACACCAACTCTCCTAAAGTTCTCCCTCTACCATTATTCAATTGTCCCATGACCATGGGTAATGACAGCAAATCCATCTTAACACTTAAAATTAGGTTTACTTGGGACCAGAGTCTCATATTTGACATACTTTGAACAGTCCCTTGACAACACTGCACTCCTTTTCTGTGATGTGGCCCATACTTACTTTTATGAGACATACTTACATTTATGTGACAGCACACAAAATGACAGTGTTTGAAGGTCTGCAGATAATAAAGCCAGAATAAAGCTTTGAATATCATTTATTCCCTCAAGTCAAGTCAAGTCAAGTCAAGTTGTTTTTGTTGTCGTTCAACCATATACAGTTAGTGCAGTACACAGTGAAACGATCAACGTTCCTCCAGGACCATGGTGCTACATAAAACAACATAGGACAAACACAGAACCACATGAGACTACACAGACTAAATAACATACCTATATAAAGTGCACATGCAAACATGTGCAAAAAAAAAAAAAACGGGACAGTACAATAAACTACTAACAATGAACAGGACGATAGGCACAGTGAGAGACAGTGCAGCGCCGACCAGTACACAGTAGTGCAAAAAGATGACAGTTTCTAAAAATGCCAGATGTAAACATAACATACTATGAGATAGAGTTCTATGCAAATAGCAGTTATTGAGGTAGCTACCAGGTATAAAGTGACACTTTATAAAGTGACACAAACCAACCATCCACCTATGAAATAATAGCTCTTTTGGAAAATATGAAATCTTTGCTGTCATCAAGAATAGAATGCCACTGTGTTATTTTAAATTTATTTTAAATCCTCAGATTATATTTTGTGATATTTTGGTTTTTCTTTAGCCATTGGTTTAGAAAAACACCCAGATTCAACTAATAAAATATCTGTCAGTAATTTTTGAGGTGGAGTTGGCGGGGCTGACTTGTCAGATTTGCAATGTAAAAGGCCTGCACTGACTAGAACAATTTTGAATCTGTCACTTTGCATCTTTCTCTTCTTTTGCCAGGGAATGCTGGGACAAAAAGGAGAAAAGGTACTGTTACTCCCAGAACACATTCCAGCACAATATATTTACAATTTACTGTGCCATTGAGGCATAACAATTATAGTTTTGCTCTAATAGAAGCTTATGTTAAAAGAAGCCAGTATCAAGTGGCAATTCTCTGAAGGATATGTCAGTATTCACTGCATTCATTAAAGGATTAATTCTCCTGAAAATACAAATTCTGTCATCATCTGCTATTCCAAACCCTGTGGACATAACCACATTTGGCTTGGCTTAAGACATTTTAAAATATAGAGTCATATGGAATACTTTATGGTGTTTTTGGTAATTTTTTGGAGCTTGACAGACCCAGTCTATATTTATTTTGGACATTCTGCTGAATGTATTTTTTATGTGTACTATGAAAAAAAAGGTCATACAGGGTTTGAAACAACATGAGGATGAGCAAGGGCATAGATTTTATATGGGGAGGGGGGTGGGGGTTGTATTGTGAGGTGGAGGTGCGGGAGGTTGTACTTGCTTGTCTTGATTATTGGAGGGGTTACCTCCCTCCTTCCCCCCAGAATATATGCATCTGAGGGTGAGGATATGATGACAGAATTTTCTGTTTTGGTGAATGATCCCTTTAAAATATCCTGCATCTAACATTTAAGTTAAGAGTTTCTATTTCCACAGGGTGACCAGGGAGACATGGGCCCAAGGGTGAGTGTCACAAACATCTAATGTTGTACTCAATCTCAAAAGAAACATAAGATTGCTCTGCTGCACTGATCTGAGGATGCCCCTTGACTTGGAAGGCAATTAAAGCTGTTTTCCTCCAGATGGCAGGGCTTGTTGCTAAATAACAGCCTCAATATGGTATCCATCACTGTTTCCCTGCCCTCACTCAGCCTGTCTTCAGGTTCTCTTTATCTACATGGAAAAATCATGAACCTTGACAAATTAGGAATCTCTCAGTGAAGACCGTACCACTTTTCTATCAATATACACTTGAGCCATCATTTAAATCATTTGGCTCCTATAGCCTCTTTTCCACCATATCTCATGACCATTCAGCACAATTAGAAACATCTGCCTTGGCTGATCTCCCCCTTTAAATGATAAGAATGTGTTGTATGTACAGCACTGGTTTTGCTTTATGCCATCATTTTACATAGCCTAACAGTGGAAAACTAAGCCAAAGCATTTGGAGTAGCGACATGACCAGTCAGGAAAAGAAAACAGCCTCGCCCATGGGCCATGTTTTTTTTGTGCGGATACAAGAGCCAAATGAGTGATTTTCAACTACAGTTTAGCAAGGGAGTATGACCCCATTGAATTCATTAAAACTCTCATGGGACATCGGCTTCTTGACCTGGAAGTCGATTAAAGCATTTCTTTCCAGATGGAAGGGCTTGGTTTGTAGTGCAGATGGAGGATTGACCTTGTGCTTGCTCTTGTCTTGTGACTTTTGCCCAGACACAAAGCAAGTAGCTTCAGATGAGACACACAAAGTAGTCTTTCACATCAGATGCAGCCAAGAACAATGTTCTGTTGAGTCATATAAATGCAATTCTCCATTTTAGTGGGGTTTATGTCATCATTACTATTATTAATTCTCATACTTAGGGTCAGGGGTTTGTCCAAACTTGTCCCGCATAGTTTCTAAAATGATCACAAATGATACCCTGAATTGTGAGTGGAGATTTGCTATTTCTAGCAATTATACTCCCAGTGGAATTTAAGACAGGTGAACGAATCCCAGAGACTTACACTGAAAAAGGGACCCGAGTCATATCTAGGGACTTAGGGAGAGCAGTACCTAATAACCAGCCGAATAAAAACTCACTGGCAACCACCCAGAAAACCTTCCAATGTGGCTGCAAGTTTTGCATAGACAAGCACCACTCGCATATGGAAATCTAGTTCTTTAGATTGGTTGTTCCCTATGCCGTTTTAGTACAGTTACTGCAGAGTAGGCTTTAGTGCACACAAACAACCACTGACAGTCTGTGAGAAAAGTATATCAAGAATGATTTTCTCTGGGAAAAAGTCGATTTTTTTTCATGAATCTATTGCAGACCTATTTAACCGCAACTCCAAACACAAACCTCATTGCCATGTGTACCCACTGAAAGTTAATCATACCCAGAAGGTGTGTGTGAGCTTGAGATCTAAAAACACAAATATATCCAGAATAGCTCATATAGGATTTGGTTTCAAGTTGAAGCTTAGTTCTTCACAGAAATACAATACAAGATGTCATCCTTTATCACCTTCATATGCATTCCATCCAGCGTAATTTTCCAAATCATCTCTTCTGTCTCCTTTATGTCATTTCCTGTCTCTGTTTACTTCCATATGACCTCTGACCTCCCAGGGCCCACCATCTTACGCAGCCTCTGCAGGCCTGCTTAGTAATCAGATTCTCACAGTGAAGGTTTGTCCCTCTCAGGCTATTGTCCCTCAACAACTGCGGTTGTACGCTTTCACATTTCATTAACATCTCAGTGTCTTCAAACCTTTGCACTCTTCCTCGTTTTTCTCAAAGTCTCCTTCAATTCCACAATTCATTATGCTGAGGATTAATGGTGCAGGCTGAATCTCTGCCTCTCTCTTTTTCTCTGTGATTACATTCTTAGCTCTCTTTCTTAATCACTCTGTCTGTCTTTCTCATTATCTGTCCTCTGCTGTCAGATGGTCTTCCCACGCTATGAGCATGGCTTTCTCTCGGCTACAGGTGACTACCACACTTTTCACAGATGCCTTCTTAAGGTAGAGAATGACTCATTCATGCCTCTCTGCTTTTCTTAATTATTTTCTATTTCTGCTACTCTTGTAAGTATCCTTGGCCTCAAGATTCCTCCCTTAGCTCCTCAACAGCTTGTGATGCTATGTTGCATGCCTGTTTTGAATTTCAAAAGTGGAATAATTGCTGTGTTTATTGACATTAGAGACAAAAACATGCTACACAAACCACAGCAAACAAGCAAGCCAAATTAGCTTTTTGTCTTTTTAGATGCTGAACTGTATTATGTTAAAAAGGCAATTTTTGTGAGAAACTGCAACCTTACAATGTTTTGTAGATAGGTTCCTCCTGGGCATTTGGCCCTAGAAGCTTTTTACTCCAGCTTAATCTCTTTATCTGGAAGCTGCAGCCAAACATTTAATCTTCAGTAGATGCAGAGATGAGATAAATATGCTGAGAATTGAATATGAAACAAAAATCTTATGTAGGCAAAATAAAAGCACTTATATGAGTTACATTTGGAATAGACAATTAGATAAAAATTGAAATGTCTTACTTTTCACTTGACATTATTCAAAATCCTCCATGTTCTTTTTCTCCATCTCTGTCTTTCTGTAGGGTGATCAAGGTCAGGCTGGGCCTCCAGGTCCCCCAGGACCTCCAGGAACACCTGGTCCCGAAGGGCCTCCAGGAAACACAGGCAAAGATGGGCCCCAGGGCCACCCAGGAGAGTCGGTGAGACACTCACATTCTATCTCACATGGTCTCTTCTGCCTTTCCATCAGCTGTGCATATACTGAGTTCACTCATTCTACAGCTGTTGCAAGTCATATATGAGTCACACTGTGTTGAAGACCCCTGCTCAGAAGACCAGGTGCTGCTTCTCACTGTGACATGGTCTGCACAGAACTGAACTCTGAGCTCAATGCTGAGCTCATACTTAATTTGCATTCACATTTGTGCAGATGCTTTTTTCGGGGAGCATTGGAATGCAATGAATAAAAAAGTGCCAAGATTATAGCGATATTTCACCATAAAGTGAAAATGTTGCTATTAATTACTCACCCTTATATTATTCCAAAACTTTTAGCAATGAAAGTGAATGGCAATGGAGGCTGTCAGTCCCCAACATTCTACATAACATCTACCTTTGTATTCCACGATAAAAAAGATAGATGTATGGGTTGTAAAAAACATGAGGAGATGAGTGAATGATGACAGAATTTTCATTGTTGATGATCCAACAAGAACACCATGATTCAATATGAGCATGCTCATACAATGGTTCCTCGTAGTGATGCACAGCCATTATATAACGGACCGTGAGGAGGGATACTTCACCTCCAGCATACATAATACATTTCATTGAAAAGTATGGAAAAATATTTTCTACTCACTTAAAGATATTAATGAAATAAGTGTCCTGAGATATCTGACCAATCTGTGACAGCTCTAGACTTTGTAAACAGCAAACAAAAATGTGTCCATGAATCGCGGACATTGACACTTTTCACCAGTCAATCATTTTGCTTGTTCACATAGTTGTGTATTTGAAGTGGATCATTGAGGCTATGATTCATAATGTTTGTCAGTTGAGGGTGCTATTGTGCCACTGTTGAATTTGACAGCCACAGGAACACACAATGCTGCTCTTTTGCTCAGTTTGGGTCTCAAAATGATCTTTGGAGGGCGACATTTTGGAATGAGGGGCGTGGCTAATTCAAAAGCTCAGTAACGTAAGCCTCAGAACGCTAAAATCGCTTACAGCACCTTTACAGAATTATCATAGCTTCCATCAGCCTGTTTATTCCAGCATATGTTCTACACTTTTCCATTTTCTTTTTAGCCTATCATCTAAACCAAACAAAGCATGGTGCAATATGAAGGGCAAAACAGATGTAGCTTCTCACCCTGCTCTGTGCCTCATATTGAGAGCAGATGTTTTGGGGTCAATAAGCTCAAAGGCCATTTCCTGTTGTTGTATCATAAATTGTGTTTATATATGCCTAAGTGAAACCACCTCATTAGTTGCTTGAGGCCTGATGCTATGCTATGCCATGCCTTTGTACTTCTCAGAAGTGCTGTAGAAAAAGACTGTCAGACATTGCCATGGCACTCAGGCACATCCCATGACAGTAGATGGTATCTATTGAATGTCTGCAGGATTTACGGCTGTTGTCAGTTTAATACTGTCATTACTAGCCACATTTGATGTGCTTAAATGCAAAGCACTGAATTGTTGTTTTGTTTACAACAATAGCTATATAAATCTTACATGATGTCTTCATTTGATTTTAGGCATTGTTGTGCGTAGTGAGTTTTTGGAAGCTTGGGTGTATGCCTGCTAGAACAGCACGAAATAGATTTAAATGGCCATTTTGTGCTTGTTTACTGCTGTTTTAGGTACTGCTTTCCAAGGTTGAGTTTATTAGCTAAATAACCTGTTTGATTTTTAGAAAATAACCTGTTTCAATTAGACCACTGCGGTGGAGTGACTTCTGAGCCACTTTTCAGAATTTAAACACATCTAGATCGCTTTTACTTTTTGTAGTAATACAATTTTATTGAACTCAACACATAAGTGGTTATAATATTGTACACCATTGAAGTAAAGAGGCCTGACATCTAGTTGGCAGTTAACAGAGCAAACGCATACCAGTTTTTTAAATATAAATAATTTCTGACATATTTGTTTTCTAAATAATAGGGACCACCTGGAAAGGATGGAAATGAGGTAGATTTTTGTTTTATACTGATTTGCTGTAATTTTGATAGAATATATTATATAAATTATTATTATTATTTTTAAGTAATGGTCCAAAATTGTAATTAGTTATGTAAATACCCTTATTAAACAATGGCCATAATATATGCCAATTTTTTTCCCATAGGGACAAATAGGGCCACCTGGCATGCAGGTAGTATAGTTGATTATTACATCACACCTACCCCCCCCCCCCCCCCCCATTATACATACACTATAAATGTGGGTCACAAAATTCAAATGTAATGTTAAGAACTTATAACATGTAACTGCACAATATTTGCATCTCAAATAATTATTTCTTTATTTTTATTATTTCTCTATTAACTATACATATACTATAAATGTGGGTCACAAAATTCAAATGTAATATTAAGAACTTACAACTTGTCACTGCACAATATTTGCATTTCAAATAATTATTTCTTGATTTTTGCATTTACAAGAGAACATACTTAAATGTGTCCTATTGCCTACTCATTAAGGGTAAGAATGGAGCCGATGGCATACCTGGACCACAGGGACCTCCAGGGCCAAAGGTTAGACTAGTGTTCTGCTAATTTTTTCCCCCTTCCTTTTCCCCAACATTTTTTTACTTGGTCTATAGACCATCAAACTTTCATGCATTGTTTTTGGCATACAGGGAGATCAGGGCATGCTAGGTCCTGAGGGGAAGAGAGGGACTGATGGATCCCCTGGCACAAAGGTGAGCTTTCTATTGAGACACTGAGAACTGTAATAAATACATGCATTTGTCCAGTTCATGAGATATAGAGGTCAGTTTACTGATGATGTAAATGCAAAGAATAGTAAAATAATAACAAGGTCCTAATAATGTAATAATAATAAGGTCATTATTGATCCTCTTGCACAGGGTGAAAAGGGAGATGTTGGGTCCCCAGGTCCCCAGGTGAAAGACAGTTTACCACCATCTCATTACATAATGCTGCTCTCCATTACCTTCTCAAGTGCTACATAGAATTTTTATCTCCATATGTATCTGTCTATCTTCAGGGTTTGCCTGGAGATAATGGGGCTACAGATTTTACAGAAAGTACTAATCTGGCCTTAAGACTCCAAACTATGCAGGTAAACAAATATAATGGAATCTTATATGGAATCTCTTTTACCCTGTTTACACTTTGTATTATTAGAGCCACATACAGAGGTAGTCAAAAGTGCACAACATTAAAGGGCTGACTAGTACTCACCTGTCAATTATCTAAAGGTTTAAATTTGTGCCGCTTTAAAAGGAAATAGCCGTTCAAGCGTAAAATTTGGAAAAGTCAGTGTATGTAGGCACAAGACTTCTCCGGTTTGCTTGACATCAACATGCAATGACAGATCATGTGAAGCATGTATTCCAAAGTACAGTTAATACAGCTGCTTGACAAAATAAAAATGTACATTCCTGCTTAAAACAATACATATGCAGTGAGAATAAAATTTGTAAGTATATTTTGAAGCTACAGTGTGTAGACTTGATACCCTTCAACACTTGATTTTTCTTCCATACTTATAGGGGCCTCCAGGCCCTCCAGGACCTCCGGGAGAACAAGGGCCAAAAGTGAGTATTAGATTTATCTTTGCATTTTTGGGATACATTTAAGAAGACACTCTTATGCAAAGTAACACAATACATGTTTTAGCATCCATGCATGAAAACTCTCATTGTTGAAATGGACAGAACAAGTTGCTAAAGCTTTGTGAAATGTAGTTAATCATTGGTTTTATCAAAAGGCAGTTATCATCAGTGAAACATTTTGACATTAGATGTATTGTTTTGAAATAGGGAGAGATGGGCTTACATGGAGCAAAAGGTCCAGAAGGAAAGCAGGTAAATACAGTCTGGTTATACTTGCAGTCATGAAGTTTTTGAAATGTCTCTTATATGTGAGAGAGGAGAGAGACACCACCAAGTGAACCATTTTAAAAAGTGCGATGTGTCTCACCCAGGGCCCTAAGGGAGAGAGGGGTGATATAGGAGAGTCTGGAACAGCAGGGGCAAAAGGGGACATTGGGCTGACAGGGCCTGCTGTGAGTATTAAGAAATATGTAATGGATAATGTACAGATCAGATCAACCCTAAAGGGTTTATTTGTTATAATGACCTACTGACTGAATACTACTATTTTTATTACACAGCTTTACAAAAAGTTTAATAAATGGGCATGAAATATTTATTTTCTTGGAACTGATTTTATTATGTTAGATGAAAGAGAACATAGAGTGATCCAAGAGCCATGACACATCACAACTATGTAGGAGATTGGTTGAATCAGAATTGAGTGTTCCAGAGAGCCGTGGAATACCAGCATACAAAATACTAGTGCTTCCATCAACCTTGAAGGATAATATTAAATGTTGATTTGTCACACCATTTTAGGGGGCAACTGGGCAAAAGGGAGATAAAGGAGACTCTAGGCTTGAGGATAGTTTGGTGAGTTTAGCACACTTTTTTCATTGTCATTATAAAATGAACATTCATTTACCAGGCATTGTGATGATGCATTCATTTTAATTACCTTGAAGATGTAGCTTGGGTGAATTGATCTCTGGGTGAATTGATCTTGATATCTCTTTTGCAGGCCCAGATTATCTCTTTGCCTGGCCCTCCAGGGCCTCCTGGACCACCTGGACCCGCAGTAAGGAACAAAATTTAATACCTCAGCTTTATTCTAATAAGGTCTTGTAAGGAATCTAAGCAGACTAAATCATGTATTTCCAATTAACTTCTTCCAGGGATATCATGGATTGCCTGGCCCCAAGGTGAGACTGTAGAAGCAGTGCTGAAAAGAAATTGCTTTAAAAAAAAAAAAAAAGAATGACCCTTTTGATGTATTTCATTGGAGGTGAAATGTTAAACATAAATGTGTAATATAACACAGGGAGAGCCTGCTGAAACAGTGAAAGGAGAAAAGGGGGAAATTGGAGAGAAGGGTCCACCTGGGCCACGGGTAAGTCTCATACCAACCGAGCAATGCTTCAAAACCAATTCACAGAAACCACATCAAGACTTGTACACAGGGATCTCATGTCCTGGTCTCACAAAAGCTATGTTTAACAATTTAACAATGGGAAAATTATGTTATGGTTGAATCTGTTGACTGGATTCTGGATTGACTATTCTGCTTGTTGTGCTTAGGGTCTTCAAGGTTTTCCGGGGTCTAATGGGTTGGTTGGTCTGCCAGGTGCAAAAGGCGAAAAGGTCAGTGTTTGCACACCTTAAGATATGACTCTGCTGTAAAGACCAGCATTGTTGGTCACCAGCTTATGTTGTGTTTTGGGTGCTGCTCCCCTAGCAGGAATGCTGGTGTGCTAGTGTCTCCACCAAGCTTTTAAACTAGCTTAAACAGCTTCATTTGAAAGACCATGCTGGTCAACCAGCTAGACCAGCACGCACCAGCCTAGACCAGCATGGGAACTGAATGCTGGTAATGCTGGTCTTTTTAGTAGGGAAGTCCAAAAACTATTTAAAGGCATAATTCACCCAAAAATACATTTACTCACCCCATGCTGTTCCAACCCCATATTGATGTTGTTTCTTCTCTTATAATGGTATATCTATATTTACAGGGAAAACAAGGTGAACCAGGACTAGACGTAAGTCATTATTATGATGTTACTTTCAATGATTACGATTTAAAGTTGTTTTTTACAGAACATGTCTCTCCTATGTCAGGGATTCCCAGGGTTTCAAGGAGAAAAAGGGGACAGAGGAGACAAAGGGGAGAAGGTTAGGTTCTTTGTATTATAAATAACTTCTGTTTGTACGAAAAAGCACTAAAAGTTGTGTCTTCCGCAATCTCAATTTTCATTCAAAGTAATATTTTCTATACCTCTATTACACCTTTGTCTCTCTCTCTCTCTCTCTTTAGGGTGAGAGAGGTACAATGGGAAAGAAAGGCCTAAAAGGACAGAAGGGAGAGCAAGGACCTCCAGGACTTGATCAGCCTTGTCCTGTGGTATGTCAAATAAATCATACCACCATCTTCTGCATTATATATGTGTTTCTTGGAAAATGTCCAGTGTCACATAGTGATTGTATCTTCTCAAGTAAAAAGCACCACATTCTGTGGATTGTTGATGAATGACGTAGAAACTTCCTTTGTAAATGCATTCATATAAAGTATTTAAAAAAAGTTTGTGGCAAGGTTAGCAGGCATGTGTGTCCATAGAGTTTACTGCAACTGAGATTTGACATGGATGGGTTTTGCTGACAGGGCACCAATGGATGTAGAGAATGTGGTGGGGAGGCAAGGGCTCCATCAGATGCCCCTTGCCATTTGGTATTTTATCTTGTGTGTGTGCTTATTGCGTCATTTGGTGTTTCCATCCTGGTCCATCAAGTTCCCCTTTACACAACCATGAGATCTGACTCAGATGGCTTAGCATGGATCAGTGCTTCGGAACAATTCTATAACTTGTATCTCAAAATTCACAAGTTATGCCACAAACACAATTGAATTCCAACCTCAATGAGTTTAAATCAGATCTAATCCTTGCCCTGTGAGAATAGGTCACAGAACGGTAGCCACCTAGGTTTTGTGATTTTGTAAGGCTGAGCTGTGGTGACTGTAGTGAGCTCTTTGACTAGATGTGACAGCATTGTAAGGGAATGGGTCTATTTTACTCTTGGTATTGTTAGCATGATGTGTGTTTTGGTTAACATTCAGACTTCCTGCCAAAAGTGTTTCTCTGTGGCCTGGCAGCTCAGTTCTTAAACATAGTAAGCTGCCCTCGCTACATACTGCCAACACAGGCAACATACTTATCATGATGGAGCCTCAAGTGACTAATTTAGAATGCTCTGCAGCAACTCAATAGAGCTTAGCATGGGAGATTCAACTTGCAATTGATTCAAATTAAGGCTGTTGTTATATATATATATATATATATATATATATATATATATATATATATGCAAAAATCCTTCCATTTGAGCAATTCAAGATACAAGTACCAACTACATGTTTTTGCAAGTTGCAGGGGGCAGTGCAATGTCATAGAAATAAAACAAACAATACATTAACTATTAAAGACATTTTTTGTATTATGTCAAACATGTCATGGAGGCCACCCAGCACTACACATTTTGGATGTCTCCTTAATCAAACACACCTAATTCAACTCATCAGCTCGTTAGTGTAGACTGGAAGATTAAATTAGGTGTGTCAGAAAGAGTAACATCCAAAATGTGCAGTGTTGGGTGTTCTGTAGGATCGGATTGAGAACCACATAAATCAATGCTTTACTTGTCTACTTAAACAAATGTATTTGAAATATCTGAATTATTATATTTATTGAAATGTATTAATAAATTACTGTATTATTAATATTAAGTATTATTAATCAACATTTCCCTCACCTCATCCACAATCTTAAATTTATTTTTTTACCAAGCATTTCATTATTGGAATGCCTTCACTACAAATGAGTAAAATGCCTATGATGCCTTAAAAGACTGCCTCAGTAGGCAGCTCACTAGTTTTTGTAACAGAGCAGGTGTCTTTCATTTAATCTCATAATATTTGGTGGTTTGTTTTGTGATCCTTGTCCCATGAGTAGGTGCCATTGAACATTTAAGTCATTGAGTTTATTCTCCTGTCTGTTCATAGGGGCGAGATGGTTTGCCTATACCTGGATGCTGGCATAAGGTTTGTAATTTTATGACATATATTCAGAGAAAGTGCCTCCTAATAGATAACCATGAACATTCAATTGTGCCAATATTGTGTTTGCAAATGTGACTGCTTCTTGTGTGTGTCTCCTAACACAGTTGTCCTCTTGATCTCTTGCAGTAATGACTAACCTGGAGCATGGAATTTGTACATATTGATATATATTTTGCCAGTAACGTTTGCTTTTTTCCTCTGAATGTTTAATCATCTCTTATTTAATAAAATGGGTTTGCATACGGGAGACTCCTGAAAAAATAATGTGTCTGTATTGCTGCATTAACAAAAAATGGGCTCTACACTGTCATAATAACAATTATAGAAAGTCCAAAGGCAATCAAGAGAGTATTATAGATACTGAGACTTGTACTGATACTGAAAAGAGACGTGAACTGCTTGTGGATGCTGAGAATGCTGCTGCTGTCCTTAAGGAGAGAATGGGTCTTAACCCAAAATAACCCTGAACCATCTAACAGTCTGTCCAATGTGTCTGCAAATGATGACTTCTTCACTGGCTGTTGACTTACATTTCTTGGACACATATGAAACAACCAACCCCATCCAGTCTTCATTAAATGTTTGCTTTATAAGGAGGAGGCTTCAGGGCATGGGGGCAAAGCCAAGAACCCATCTCAGCCCTAAAGGACTCTGAATGGGCTTCATAGAGGGAGTTTGCTTTGCCAATGGTCAGTTGGATCCCCCAAATTGAAGGGCTCCTCTGTATTACAGGCAGGACACCAGTATGGGCGATGCTCTGGATTTGTACTGATGTACATATGGACAAATTTGTACTCAGGAAATTTTGTCAATAGAAAACATAATAATTTGTTTTGTTCCATTTCTCAATAAAAAATATCTGTGGAGTGGTGAGAAAAGTTTTGTATAATAACTAATATCAGGTATATTATCATTAATACAATTTGTTTGTTGTTGTTGAAAGTCCTGGTGTTCATAAGAACCCTCATAATGAATAAACTACTTTGATCTTTTATTCATTGCTTTGGTGAGGGTTGGTTTGCTTCCCAAATAAACATTATATTAAGATTTTGTAAATTAAATGAATATGTTTTATAATTACTATTCACTTCTTTTAAGATTCATTGTTTGAATAACTCTGTACCATGCATGTTCTATGATATCATACAATTGTTTCCTTTCTACATTCCTTTTGTTTAAAGTTTGTTCGTTTACGTAAAAGTAGTAACTGGTTTAGAGATTGGCATTATAACCACCATAAAAGGTCACTTTTTCCATGTTCCTTTGTTCCTCGAAAATGACATTGAAAGCACTGCAGTATCACAATTGATAAAATGCACCATTAGAGTGGCTAAAGTTACCTAAAAAACTACTGCGCTATGAGAGCTACTGGCTCACTATTGGTCCAGTAAAATATCTAACCTGTCCAGAGAAAAAAACTCCATCTCTTGGTCAGTTTTTAATCCTTTATGGTCTCAAAGTTTTCACCACCTCTGAAAAGCCAATACGATATTGTTTCGTGTTGTATAACAGGCTCTGTCGTTTTCCCTTTTTGCTTGCAGACACAAGTTTTCTCGGTTCGAGGTTTCTTTATTCTGAAAACCTGTGATTCCCCAGAGGGTTGCATTTTTGAATGATCCATGGTTAATTTTGTTCATTTGTTGTAGCTACAAGCTTTCAGCTTCAAACTACTACCACACTAATAACAGCCCATATACTGCACATGCGCTGTAATAGCTGGAACTTCTTGGATATGATGTAAAGACGCACGGACGAATGACAGATGTATGTAATTTCCGCCAAATCCGTCCCGACAGCTGTAAAATATAAATTATTATTATAGGTTTACCGTAGTGAATCAGGGTAAGGCCAAAACATGGTTTGGAAGATGGATTGTTGGTGTACTTGCTCATTTATAATTTTGACTTTGTGATTTTATGAAAAAAAATATGAATAATAATTACATTGTGTAGCTTCATAAGGAATAGACTACTTGGATCTTTTATTCATTGCTTTGGAGTTGGTTTGCTTTCCAAATAAACATTATATTAAGTTTGTGTAAATGAAATGAATATATTTTATAATTACTATTTACTTCTTTTAAGCTATGAAGATTCATTGTGTTAATAACTCTGTACCGTGCATTGTGTATGATATTGTACAATTTTGAATACATTTTACACAGCATAATTTAGATAGTGAGCATCATATTGTCTTTGCATTATTGCACACAACGGCCACCCAAAATATGTTGTAATTTTGGTGCAGTAGGAGTACACCTATATGGAACGATGTAGTTGACACTTTTCAGGATTATATAATTACGACAATTCTAACATATTTGTAATCTCTATTATTTTTTTCGATTAATTATGCATCCCCAACTCCCAGTGTGACAAACAACTCCCCTCAGAAGAGATGTTACATTAATATGGAAAATGATAACAATGTAATAAAACTATTTTTTATTTGATTTATATTTGTCTTTTTTTTCAGTCTTTGGAATTATGTTTTACTTTAACAGATTTGTTAGATATCATTTATGAAAGCTTTGCTCAACAAAATTAGAGTGGCTTAATCCAAGCACACTCTATCATGTGTAGCTACAAGTCAAACACAAACAACCAAGCAAATTAAACTACCTGTACGAATTCAACATTTAAATAGTAAAATACGCTTACAGTTTATGGTGTTTAATTGACTTAACACTTTATATAGACAGTGTGTTTCTTAGATGGGAGAAAAAACTGAGGAGACTTGAGAGTAGTGATGGGGAGTCGACTCCAAAAGAGTCGAATCCTCGACACTGACTCGTCCTAGAATCGGAGTCGACTTGTCCGACTCAGTAACTTTGTGAAAAGGATGTTGTAATTGGCTCAAAATAAAGAATTGGCGTTCTTAAGAACCAATCACATACTCTACAAAAATACCTGTTGGTTGGTGGAACACCACCTCATACATTGTGTGCGTTTGAGTGAGATAATATGCGTGTGTGCAAAACAGAGACAGGGTGTGACAAATTGGATAACTTTCGGAAGTTTGTGTAGTATTACATCAATGCAAGGGACAGTGGTTGGAGAAGCGGATTCTCCCAATTTGTCTAGTTTCTATATGACATTGAAATTATTTCCGACCCAGTCTGTTTCTTGTTGTTTTCCCTCTAAAAACTGGATATGAGCAGCAACTAGGGAATGACATTGTTGCCAGTCATTTTAAGGTAAAGTTATGCAATGTCTCTAATTATAATAGCCGGAGTTTATGTCTTCATGTCACACATTTTAAAAACTCTTAAGAGAAAAACAGATTTTATTGTGCGATTAAAGACTGCATTCTTCACAGGGCCATCGCCAGAACACATATAGGAAACACTATTAATTTACAGGTAAGCTAGTGATAGTTTATCAAAGCAAAAACCACACCAATATATCTTTATTAAACCCACATATATTTAATCCGTTGTGATCGAGACTGTTGAGTTTAAAAAGCGGCCATTTTAAAAATGTCACCATACGTCCCATAAAAAGGCGATTCATGTACCATATTGTACGTGCCATTTAAAAACAACGGTCCAGATTAATAATTGTATTCATCGCATTTCCATAATATGGCTTTGAATAATTATTTAAAGTGAATCGAGCAAGAAAATGTGAGCGATTTGTTTTTCCATAGACATGACTGCGGTCAAGCCAGCCGCAATTTAGATCCGAGTGCGTGCATATTGCAGTTATATCGGTACTTTGCGGAAAGAACAGAAAGACCCGTTTCTTGACTCCTGTTGAGTGCAGAAGAAAGCGAGTCTTACAATATTGACGAAAAGGCGTTTATTAAGTGTTTGGGACGTGCTGGGGTTAATTAATATTTTTGATTCAGCCTATGTGAAAGGTGACTGGTTTAGAAGACTCTTGGATAGGGCAGGTAAATAATTTATAACCTAAGTGTACTACATTTACATAACATTACATTTACATATAATAAATGTTAATTTTCAGCAAAGGATATCTCATTGTCCTTCATACCTTGTAATAAACTTTGAATTGTATACCCTGTAGGTTAATTAAAACTATAGTTTTTGAGAAAATTAAAGGCAAATTCACCCCAAAATTCAATGTGCATCCTATCACTTGGAAAATTTGTGGCTGTGGCTCAAGTGGTCGGTCACTAATCACAGGATTGTTGATTCGATTCCCGGCCCACACGACTCCACATGCCGAAGTGTCCTTGGGCAAGACACTGAACCCCAAATTGCTCCCAATGGCAGGCTAGCGCCTTTCATGTTAGCTCTGCCGTCATTGGAGTATGAATGTGTTTGTGAATGGGTGAATGAAACACTTTGAATACCGCTAAGGTTAAAAAGGCGCTATATAAGTGCAGAACACTGACCATATACCAGCAGCTCCTTGCCTTGGCCTTGCTCACTGCATAAAGCCTCTGTTCAACTGTCCACTGTACCACCACCAGCTGTGCAATCAATACCCATGGCACCACCACTAGCTGCACTGTCTGTGCATACTGCATCTTCATCAGTACCCTCCAAACACACAGAGAGGCACCTGTGCCCAGCTACATTCAAGATATTAGCCACTGGAACTGCTCCCTTCATCAAACATTTTGGATGAAAACAGAGATGGAGGTCCTGTGATCCTGGCCAGATCCATGGGGCTCTGGCCAGGATCACAACCAGTAAGACACCTCATGAATATGGTCTCCTTGTGGCATTATCCACCTCAGCCTGAGCTTATAGAAACAAACACAGACCTGCCGTCACAAAAAAACTTTCAGCTCCATCCCTTTTTCATTAGGAATATAATATTGTGTAATATTGTCATTACATGATCAATAGTGTTGAAACATAGTATTCATCATCTAAAAGAATGCAAATTAATTTAAGATAATATTAACGAAACAACGATAAAAACGTTGTTTCCACCTGGTTTCGGACCAGGGACTTTTCGCGTGTGAGGCAAACGTGATAACCACTACACTACGGAAACGATATTCACTTATTTTTTAGTGACTGGTTTTTTGAAGATAGAGAGTGAGTCAGCTTCACGGATTGAGTTGGGATGGTCATTCCACCAACGTGGTATGATGAAACTGAAAGTCCGGGAAAGTGTTTTGGTGCCTCTATGTTTTGGTACAACAAGGCGACGTTCCTTAGCCGACCGCAGGCTTCTGGTGGGCACATAGCTCTGCATAAATGTTTGTAGGTATGCTGGAGCAGACCTAGTGACTGTTTTGTATGCCAGCATCAGGGCCTTGAATTTAATACGTACACTACCGTTCAAAAGTTTGGGGTCACCCAAACAATTTTGTGTTTTCCTGAAAAGTCACACTTATTCACCACCATACGTTGTGAAATGAATAGAAAATAGAGTCAAGACATTGACAAGGTTAGAAATAATGATTTGTATTTGAAATAATAAGATTTTTTTTACATCAAACTTTGCTTTCGTCAAAGAATCCTCCATTTGCAGCAATTACAGCATTGCAGACCTTTGGCATTCTAGCTGTTAATTTGGTGAGGTAATCTGGAGAAATTGCACCCCACGCTTCCAGAAGCAGCTCCCACAAGTTGGATTGGTTGGATGGGCACTTCTTGCGTACCATACGGTCAAGCTGCTCCCACAACAGCTCAATGGGGTTCAGATCTGGTGACTGCGCTGGCCACTCCATTACCGATAGAATACCAGCTGCCTGCTTCTGCTCTAAATAGTTCTTGCACAATTTGGAGGTGTGTTTAGGGTCATTGTCCTGTTGTAGGATGAAATTGGCTCCAATCAAGCGCTGTCCACTGGGTATGGCATGGCGTTGCAAAATGGAGTGATAGCCTTCCTTATTCAGAATCCCTTTTACCCTGTACAAATCTCCCACCTTACCAGCACCAAAGCAACCCCAGACCATTATATTACCTCCACCATGCTTAACAGATGGCGTCAGGCATTCTTCCAGCATCTTTTCATTTGTTCTGCGTCTCACAAACGTTCTTCTTTGTGATCCAAACACCTCAAACTTGGATTCATCTGTCCACTTTTTTCCAGTCTTCCTCTGTCCAATGTCTGTGTTCTTTTGCCCATCTTAATCTTTTTCTTTTATTGGCCAGTCTCAGATATGGCTTTTTCTTTGCCACTCTGCCCTGAAGCCCAGAATCCCGCAGCCGCCTCTTCACTGTACATGTTGACACTGGTGTTTTGCGGGTACTATTTAATGAAGATGCCAGTTGGGGACCTGTGAGGCGTCTGTTTCTCAAACTAGAGACTCTAATGTACTTATCTTCTTGCTCAGTTGTGCAACGCGGCCTCCCACTTCTTTTTCTACTCTGGTTAGAGCCTGTTTGTGCTGTCCTCTGAAGGGAGTAGTACACACCGTTGTAGGAAATCTTCAATTTCTTAGCAATGTCTCGCATGGAATAGCCTTCATTTCTAAGGACAAGAATAGACTGTCGAGTTTCAGATGAAAGTTCTCTTTTTCTGGCCATTTTGAGCGTTTAATTGACCCCACAAATGTGATGCTCCAGAAACTCAATCTGCTCAAAGGAAGGTCAGTTTTGTAGCTTCTGTAACGACCTAAACTGTTTTCAGATGTGTGAACATGATTGCACAAGGGTTTTCTAATCATCAATTAGCCTTCTGAGCCAATGAGCAAACACATTGTACCATTAGAACACTGGAGTGATAGTTGCTGGAAATGGGCCTCTATACACCTATGTACATATTGCACCAAAAACCAGACATTTGCAGCTAGAATAGTCATTTACCACATTAGCAATGTATAGAGTGTATTTCTTCAAAGTTAAGACTAGTTTAAAGTTGTCTTCATTGAAAAGTACAGTGCTTTTCCTTCAAAAATAAGGACATTTCAATGTGACCCCAAACTTTTGAACGGTAGTGTACATTAAAGACCAGACGTGCTGGTGCATTCTGGATCATTTGCAGAGGTCTAATAGCACATGCAGGAAGGCCTGCAAAGAGAGCATTACAGTAGTCCAGTCTAGTTATGACAAGTGACTGAAAAAGCAGTTGTGTGGCATGTTCAGAGAGGAAAGGTCTTATCTTCCTGATATTGTAGTGTAAATCTACATGATCTGGCAGTCTTTGAGATGTGGTCTGTGAAATTTAGCTTGTCATCAATGGTTACCCCTAGATATCTGACCGTTTTGGAAGACGACACTGTAGTTGGACCCAGCTGCACGGTGATGTTGTGTTCAACAGCAGGGTTGGCTGGAAAGACAAGGAGTTCCGTCTTGGCTGAGTTGAGTTGCAAGTAGAGTTCCTTCATCCAGGCTGAGATAAAGCTTGTAAACAGTGATGGTCGTCACGCCTCTGCAGAACTTCCTGGTGTCATTCTGCCGCAGCCTCTGCTCCAGCTAACTCCTATAATAATAACACTAATGCATTTTATTTATAGGTGCCTTTCAAGACACTCAAGGACACATTAAGCACAGTATTGATTGATAACGAGAATACTGCATTACAACTTAATGCAATTAAAACAAGATTTTTATAAAGAGTGAAATACAGAACATTGTGTGATAAGTGTTATGTAACCTGTTATGACATGTCACAATAGATACAAATGCTAATATGTAATTTTTAACTAAGAAAACAAAAAATTCATATGAGAAGCTAATTTTATTAGGCGTGTGCATCAGAGAGTCAAAAAATGTCCACAGGTGCTGAAGCCACAGTAGACACCAGTGTAGTCTGATGGATTGTGCACGAGTACAACAGCATGCTGAAAGTGCTGCTGTTCTTTAAGATGCACATAGCTGTTATCTGAAATAAGAAAAGAAAAGAATTGTGATCATTTTAAAACATGGACATGACACTGCATCGTTTTGTTTTTTCTTTGTGTTACCAACTCTATCTCTCTAATCTGTAATTTGTTGTATCTGGGTTTTCATTTAGATTGATAAATTTAAAGTTTAAGTTCATCTCAATACCATATCAACTGTAAGAAGACATTCTGTGTATGATGTCAGGAGTGTATTTCCCTGTAATTTTGTCTAAAACTACATTAAATTAGTTTAAATTTTACATGTTAATAAGTATGGTATGTTTGAACAAGTAACTCTTCAAAAATTAAGGGTAACTCTAATATAAAATCTTTTGAAAAAGTGAGCAAACCTACAAAGGAAAGCTTTTTATTGGTGTTTGAATGTGAGGAAATTATCCAAGCATGCACTTAGAATGTTGGGGTGATGTAGTACACTTTGGTTATAAATTATTTACCTGCCCTATCCAAGAGTCTTCTAAACCAGTCACCTTTCACATAGGCTAAATCAAAAAATTTAATAAACGCCAGCACGTCCCAAACACTTAATAAACGCCTTTTCGTCAATATAGTAAGACTCGCTATCTTCTGCACTCAACAGGAGTCAAGAAACAGGTCTTTCTGTTCTTTCCGCAAAGTACCGATATAACTGCAATATGCGCGCACATGAAAATTGATACAGTAAAAGTCCGTCACTCTAATCTATAATCCTTTGAAATAGTGAGCAAACGTATAAAGAAAAGCTGTATATGAATGTTTGAATATGAAGGAGTTATCCAAGTGGTAAAATGATTTTAAAGTAACAGTGCATCGTTTCCGTAGTGTAGTGGTTATCACGTTCGCCTCACACGCGAAGGCCAGTCGCGTATAGGTGTAAAGGGCTTTTGTGACCTCAAGTAACCCCTTCAGCCAAGATTTGAGACTCGCGGTTCGAATCCCGGCTGAATAATTTTTTATTTTTCCAACATTTATTATTTTAGTCAATATTCACGTCAGGCCATTATCAAATAGTTTTTTAACCTTCCACAAAACTGTATACTTCATATTTTTATTTTAGGTTGTATTTCCACATGTATAGCTGTAGATGAGATTTGCATCTTATGTATCTTTTTTATAAAGCATTTGAGAAATAACTTGTAATACATTTTGCAATAAATTGTCCAACCTTTGTGTTTACTGATTTATTTTTTGACTTACATTCTAATTCTGTATTTTAAAAGACAACATTACAACAGTTGTTAAATGGTCCTGTAATGAAGACGTATAACAGGAAAAAATGGTAACAAAAATACAAATAACAAAGTCAATATTAAACAGTTATATTACATGGAGTAACATTCAGAACTAAATCAAATAAAATCATACTTTGCTTGTAAAAAGCACTATACAAATAATGTCACAAAGGGATTAACAATACCCATACACATCCAGATATCCAAATGTAACCCTAAATGACAAGGAAAAACTACCCCAAAAAACTCTAAGAGAGAAAGAAAAGGAATAAACCTCAGGAGGAGCAATTCAAAGAGGGATCCCTCCTCCAGAGATGGATGGTTTAGGCCAGGGGTTTGGCATATAGACAAAAAAAACAAACAAAAGGAAAACAGTTTCTACACCTATGTTTGAAAGTCACTATGTAATTTGTGTTGTTGTTTTCTCAATTGATGAAGTGCAAAAAGTAATTATGGCATAGGGTAGAAGTGGCTGTCTAGGTGGCTCATTGACATCCTGGAGTAGCCATGGAGTCATCTAGGTCAAGGTGGCAGCGGAGCGAGGGCAACCTGTTAGCAAACTCAGCCCGACATAAAGAGGGCGAAAAAAAGCAGTATTAGGAAAGAGAGCTGCAAGGCAGTATAAACATGAAGGGGCTGGTTAAAAGTGTGGGAGGGAGATAGGGAGGGAAGGAGTCCCCACGGGTTCAAATCTAACTAGTGCAAAGTCAAAATGTGTATTATGTACAGAGGTATAGACAACATCCGAAAAACATATTTACATATAGAGAACCCAGGTAGAGATGAATTAATCTTTTACACACACACACACACACACGTATATATTAGTACAATTATTCCAAATAAAAACCTCAGTCAAGTTAAAAAAACATTAAAGTACTATCAAAATATATACTTTAATATATATATATATATATATTCAAAGAACTAAATAATATAAATAGACAACAGAACATTTGACTGCCAACTGACAGTATTAGTGTGAGTGAGTGAGTGACTGAATGAGTCAGTGAGTGTCAGCTCTACGCCCGTTTCTCCACCATCCATCTCTGCTTTTCAGTCTCATAAAATGCAGACTTCTGGAACTCAGTCCAAGTCATCTCTCCCATCATGCCCTGGGACTGGTACATGTACAAAACCTTGGTGGGACAGTAAATGTACTTTCCTGGGACTCCAGGGAAATGGGCATGGATGTGAGGGCTTTTGGGACCTTGTTTGAGAGGCAGATGACAGGACCTGCACAGGCGACCAGGAGGATGAAGCTCTACAGATTTCCTCTTTTTCCTCTCTTCTGTTACCCTCTTTTGTTCTGCCCCTCTCCGTTTTGAGGCGTCGAGCTCCCGCTGGAAGAAGGCAGTTGATGCAAAATCCTCAAAGCACATTCTGGGATTGGTGAGTCCTTCAGCTGCGTAGGTCATGAAGACTTTTTTGGAGCAGTAAAAGTACTTCACCTCTGGTGACTGATAAAAAAAATGGACAGAGGAGCCGTCGCCAAGGTAACGAGATTTTGGCTGCCCACAACTGAGACAAGTCCTGGTTTTCTTTGGCTGTTGTTGTTGTTGCAACTGCTGAGCTTCTAGCTGCCTCTCCACAATCTCCTTCACCATCGTCACAAGTGTAGCCTGGGTCAGAGGAGCATCCTGGGAAGGACTCACCACTGGTGGATTTACAGGAGCAGGTTTCAAGGCTGTGACTGGTACGCTGACTGTCTCACTGCCTTCTGTCAGATGCTGCCAAAGCTGCTGAGTCTCCAACAGCTTCTCTGGGCTGGTGTTCAAAGAGGAGCTGGTGTTTATTAGCTTGGCAAAGTGTTTTACATATCGGGAGATATGCTGCCTTGTGGTTGGATGAAGGAGACTATAGGGGTCTTTGCAAGATCTGTGCACAAGGGCAGCATATTCAAAGTCCACCTGCTTCAGCATGTCTTTCTTCCCATGGTGCTTTGCTAGGAGTACATCAATGGCATCTCTCATGCGTTGCGTCCACCGGCCATGGTCCAGTACGAAGATACGTCCACCAGACTTAACGGGTCCTGTGCGTGCAGCACGGGGAGAAGCTGTCAGGGGCAGTGGGGAAGTGCTCAGCAAATCTGTAGAAGAGATATAAAATAATAAATAATGTTAATAGTAAGTCAAGTAGGTATGCGGGTATGTTAGTATGTGTCTATATGAGTAGTACCTACACGTGTGTGTGTGTGTGTGTGTGTGTGTGTGTGTGTGTGTGCATCCATGTATGCTTGTGCGTGCAAGGGTAAAATAAATTGTTATGGAATATGAATGGGTCCAGCCGACAACAATACATGTGCCAACATGATTTACCTGTTTGTCTCTCAGACAACGTGTATTCATTTTTTGGAGTGGCAAACTACTGTGAGGGCTCCACCAGCTCCTCTGTTGGTGGGAAGGCACAGGTCTCAGCACTGAGAGACACCAGGACACGTACAATGTCCATCTACTAAATATTAGGCCCAATAAATTTAAATATCAATGGCACAAATCTGAAAGTGCATGTGAATTAAAATGTAAACGAGTAAATTCAGTGTGTCTTACCTGAGAGACGTTCCCTTCAGAAGGTGCTGCGGAGGACGCAGGGGCAGCAGGATGGTGGAACACCACAGGTAGTACTGTAACTGGAGGATGAAGTCTCCTAACACCTCCTGCCTGTCGGATACATCACCTCCTCTCAGGAGCACCTCAGAGTGGGCGTTGGCCTTGACAACCTCCTCCCGTTGAGGTGCAGATTTGTCTTGCAGGGAGGGGTTGTTTTTTATAGTCATTGCCTCAGCGGAGGGTCCTGTCTTAAATGCCCTGATGGGCCTCTTCTAAACTGAACTGTCCTTAACTTATCTTATTCTTCCTGAAGATTTTAATAAAGACTAATTTAGTTAAAGTGTTGATAGAGATAAAACAAATATTAATGAAAGTAACATGTAATTATTAATAACACTACATAGTAACACTACTATTAATACTGATAAGAGATGTAATGTTAGTTCACATGTAGATCTTAGTGTCTTAGAATTATGTTTTAGCTCGAATGTTATAATATATTTGTATTACCTATATTGAAAGGTGCAGTTTAGATAAATTAATTAGTAAAAATACAAAGTTGAAAAGTGATACCAGTACCAGAATAGTGATATAATTGCGGTCATTGCAGACAAACAAAACAGATTAAACATTATCACTATGAGCTAATGTCCTTAGCGATGTTTAACAGTAACTTAGTTTACATTCACAACTATGGAAATGACAAAGGTAAGCTAATAACTCACTGGTAAATATGTAACGTTATTGTACTTCTCTTTATCATTCATGTTCCATTGAATTTAGGCACTACTAAAGCATAATCTAAATACTCGTATGACAGACTATGTTGTGTAAATGAAGTTTGTAATTTTTTCGCAGTCCACGTTCGTTAGTTTAAGTGTATTCACGTCAACAAATATAAATTCAATCAAATCTTGAATACCTAACCTTCCATTTAAATTATCATAAAATATTGAGACATCGAGAGTGTTAAAAACAACGAAAACTATAGAATAAAAGACAATCAAACTTGATTTACCTTGATTCTAGCGGTTGAGATGCGATTGAGACGTTTGATTACCGTTATCTGCGCCTGTCTGTCTCCCTTACCATACGAAAATGCGGGACAGCGCCACTCATGTCGACGTGTGGCCACAAATATATTACATCCGTAGTGTAAGACACTACCATAGAGAATGAATGGGAAAAGTTAAGGGAAGTTAAGACTAACTATTTTCGGCTCCCGCGCGAAAGGTCCCCGGTTCGAAACCGGGCGGAAACAACTTTTCTTTCGTCGTTAACAAAGTTAATATCATCTTAAATTAATTTGCATTCTTTTAAATGATGAATACTATGTTTCAACACTTTTGATCATGTAATGACAATATTACGCAATATTATATTCCTAATGAAAAAGGGATGGAGCTGAAAGTTTTTTTGTGATGGCAGGTCTGTGTTTGTTTCTATAAGCTCAGGCTGAGGTGGATAATGCCACAAGGAGACCATATTCACGAGGTGTCTTACTGGTTGTGATCCTGGCCAGAGCCCCATGGATCTGGCCAGGATCACAGGACCTCCATCTCTGTTTTCATCCAATATGTTTGATGAAGGGAGCAGTTCCAGTGGCTAATATCTTGAATGTAGCTGGGCACAGGTGCCTCTCTGTGTGCTTGGAGGGTACTGATGAAGATGCAGTATGCACAGACAGTGCAGCTAGTGGTGGTGCCATGGGTATTGATTGCACAGCTGGTGGTGGTACAGTGGACAGTTGTACAGAGGCTTTATGCAGTGAGCAAGGCCAAGGCAAGGAGCTACTGCTAAATGGTCTGCACTTATATAGCACCTTTTTAACCTCAGCGGTATTCAAAGTGTTTCATTCACCCATTCACACACACATTCATACTCCAATGATGGCAGAGCTAACATGCAAGGTGCTAGCCTGCCATTGGAAGCAATTTGAGGTTCAGTGTCTTGCCCAAGGGCACTTCGGCATGTGGAGTCGTGTGGGCCGGGAATCAAATCAACAATCCTGTGATTAGTGACCGACCACTTTTCGCAAATTTTCCAAGTGATAGGATGCACTTTGAATTTTGGGGTGAATTTGCCTTTTCTCAAAAACTATACAGTAAAACTTGAAAAAACTTGAATAATTACTTGAAAATTGATTCGGTAACAGTGAGGGTCACTCGAAACTATAATCTTTTGAAGCAGTGAGCAAACCTATAAAGGAAAGGAAACCTATAAATGAATGTTTGAATGTGAGGAAATTATCCAAGTTATAGGATGCACTTTGAATTTTGGGGTGAATTTGCCTTTAATTTTCTCAAAAACTAGACAGTTTTAATTAACCTACAGGATTTACAATTCAAAGTTTATTACAAGGTATGAAGGACAATGAGAGATCCTTTGCTGAAAATTAACATTTAGTATATGTAAATGTAATGTTATGTAAATGTAGTACACTTTGGTTATAAATTATTTACCTGCCCTATCCAAGAGTCTTCTAAACCAGTCACCTTTCACATAGGCTGAATCAAAAATATTAATAAACACCAGCACGTCCCAAACACTTACTAAACGCCTTTTCGTCAATATAGTAAGACTCGCTATCTTCTGCACTCAACAGGAGTCAAGAAACGGGTCTTTCTGTTCTTTCCGCAAAGTACCGATATAACTGCAATATGCACGCACTCGGATCTAAATCGCGGCTGGCTTGACCGTGCAATTCTGAACTGCAGCTAGCTTGACCACAGTTTGACATGGAAGCCATCTAGACTAAAGTAAGCTTCTCCCGTCCCACTAACGTTTGGGTATGAGAAACTGACCAGCAGTTACAGAAAAACCTCAACTTTATCACGGAGCGGCAATCGGACACAATAAGCAGTGGATTGAGTGAACAATATACGAGTGAAAATGACACTACGATTTTTCTAATTCCACAGATTTTCCGCTATTGACTGATAAAATGTCACTTGGGCATACTACGTATTTTTAGATTTATTGATATTGTAGTGTAGTGGTTATCACATTTGCCTCACATGAGAAAGGTCCCCAGTTTGAAACCAGGCAAAAACATCTTTTCTTTCATTGTTAGTTAATATTATCTTAATTCATTTGCATCTTTTACATCGTAAATATGCAAATGAGTTCCACAATAGGGTGGGCAACACCATGGCTACTTCCGACACCAGTGGCCAATCACACTCCAAAAGATCGGAAAGGCACCAGATTTCAATCACTTCCTCATCAGAAAGGGATAAATATGTACCCCCGGGTAGACACACCCTTGTCCTGCGTATCCAACACGACGGGGAAGGAGGCATTAGCAGACACACCACGTCCTGAGTTTCTGACCTGATGAGGAAAGAGGCTACAAGATAATAGAGGTTAAGCATTTGTGAGCAAAACCGTTTGTATTGCTATATTGCTGCACTCTAGTTGAAAAAGAGCCCCAGCATTGAGGGACCTTATCTGACCCTTACAGCCCCTCCAGCAGCGCAGCCCAGTCCACAAAGGACCTCTGCATTGGTAGACATTGCCTGTACCACACAGCTCCTCAGTGATGAGTGTCTTTGTTATCCGTACTGTAAGACAACTAAGACAGTGCTACAGGGAGACAGGACAGACAGGACTGGCAAAAAGTGCTCTTCACTGACGAGTCACGGTTTTGTCTCACCAAGGGTGATGGTCGGACTCACATTTATCACCGAAGGAATGAGCATTACACTGAGGCCTGTACTCTGGAGCGGGATCGATTTGGAGGTGGATGGTCCATCATGGTCTGGGGCAGTGTGCCACAGCATTATCAGACTGAGCTTGTTGTCATTGCAGGCAATCTCAATGCTGTGCGTTACAGGGAAGACGTCCTCCTCCCTCATGTGGTACCTTCCCTGCTGGCTCATACTGACATGACCCTCCAGCATGATAATGCAGCCAGCCATACTGCTCATTCTGTGCATGATTTCTTGCAAGACAGGAATGTCAGTGTTCTGCCAATGGCCAGCAAAGGGCCCGGATCTCAATCCCATTGAGCACATCTGGGACCTGTTGGATCGGAGGGTGAGGGCTAAGGCCATTCCCCCCAGAAATGTCCGGGAACTTGCAAGTGCACATCACACAGAAAAAACATGGCAAATATGGTGCAGTCCATGAGGTGGAAATGCACTGCAGTACTTAATGCAGCTAGTGGCCACACCAGATACTGACTGTGACTTTTGATTTCGACCCCCCTCCCCTTGGTTCAGGGACACATTATTCCATTTCTGTTAGTCACATACATGTGAAACTTGTTCAGATTATGTCTAAATTGTTGAATCTTTTTATGTTCATACAAGTATTTACACATGCTAAGTTTGCTGAAAATAAAAGCTGAGAGGACATTTCTTTTTTGTTTATATATTTGGCCAATGAATAGCAAGTGCTCTAAACAGAGAGGAATTGTGAAGAAAGAGGTATTATATCTAGGTTGTAAACCCACAGGGACACACCATTCGTCCATGCCCACGAGGAGTCCATGCCTCTAGTTGAGTGTGCTTTAACACCAGTTGGGCAGGTCTGACCGGCGACTCATAAGCCAGGGCAATTGCATCAACAATCCAGTGAGAGAGCCTTTGCATGGAGACAGACATTCCTTTTGTGCGTACTTCATAGAATATAAAGAGCTGATCAGACTGTCTGAACTGGCAAGTACGCTCAACGTATGCATGTAGTGCCCGCACAGGGCATAACAAATGCAATGATTGATCCTCATCCGAATTAAATGGAGGAGGGAAGAAGCCCTAATGTGAACCACCTGCGCTTTGAAGAGTGTGGTTAGGACTTTGGGTGCATAGCCTTTCCTGGGTTGTAGTGTGCCCTGTTCAGGGGCCACATCTGCAGGTTCCACAGCAAGGGCTGGGGATGCCAGATTGTGCCTTGCACCTGAGAAAGGAGATCCCTCCTCAGTGGTATTTCCCATGGTGAGCGGTAAAGCACCTCCATCATTTCCGAGACCATGGCTGGTTGGGCCATTTCAGCGCAACTAATAGAACCGTTTCCTTGTCCTCTCAGACTTTGCATATGACAGAGTAAACCATGCATACCAGGGGAAATGCATATTTGCATTTCACCGACCATTTGTGTGCCATTGCATCCATTCCCAGTGGGGCTTGGGACTTCAAATACCAGAGCGGACAGTGGCCATTCTCTACTGAGGCAAATAGATCGATTTCTGCTTTTCCGAATATTTACCAACTCCTCAATGCAGTTTGAGGATGAAGTCTCCATTCGCTCGGTATCACCCCTTAGCGTGATAGAAGATTGATACGCTGTTCCCTCAAACGAGAATCTCAAAAACATCCTGTGATGTCTTAAAATTTTAATATAAAAAGTATGCAACCTTTCAGATCTATCGACACAAACCAATCGTGTGGGCGTACATGCTATAAGATCCTTTTCTGAGTAATCATTTTGAATGGGTGCTTTATAAGTGCACAATTTAAATGTCTCAGATCAAGGATATCTTTTTTTGGAACAGAAAAATAACGGCTGTAAAACACTTTTTGTGCTTGACATTTTGGCACAATTTCTATCACAATTTCATGATGAGATTATGTATTTCGGCTTGTAATACTGGCGCGTCTTCAGGTGAAACTGTGGAAGACAACGCCATTTGAAACAGGGTGGCCAGCTTGCCAATTGGATCGTATAACCATGTTCGATAATTTTTTGCACCCATTCTGAAATGTCCGTTAGGGCTCGCCATGCATCCGCATAATGGGACAGAGGGCAATTTGGTTTGCTCACCATATGATATAATGTGTCGCTCACCATAGGGAAGGGGTTGCGCATAACTTCTTATGAACAGCAGTGGGGAGATGGGGAACAGTGTTCTGTGTCTTTAATCAAGCCTTCTTCGGAGCACAGGAGGGAATATATATATATATATATATATATATATATATATATATATATATATATATATAATATACACATACATGCATATATCAGATTATCAGAGACTCCAGCCACCCGAGTTATGGGCTGCTCTCACTGCTTCCATCAGGCAGGCGGTATCGCAGCATCAGGACCCGCACCAGCCGACTACATGACAGCTTCTTCCCACAAGCAATAAGACTTCTGAACATTTGATCTCTCACAATCAACAATCAGCACTGCACTTTATTAATCTTCATTCTGTCAAATATACTCTTGCTCCCAATTCAATATATTGATATACCCATATCTAGTGTGTTTATTCTACATTGTGTGTATTGTGTACATTTGATATGTAAATTGTTGTGCAAGTATGTGTACATTTGTTATGTAAATTGTGTTGTGTAAATATGTTGTTTATTGTAAAGTGGTATATGTCTCGTCAGTCACTACTGCAATGTTGCTCAGAACTGCACACAAGACTTTCACCTACTGTTGCACTCGTGTACACAGTAGTGTGACAATAAAGTGATTTGATTTGATATATAATCATTTATATTTATAGCACACAAATAACAATTGATTTTAAAGGATACTCTACACTTGCCGAGAGAATCAGGATGCTGAGGCCCGTTCACCAGTGACGTGTCAAACAGTGAGATGTTCGCGGGAGCACTGCAGGGAAGCGGAGCTTCTTGCTGCTGTGAAGATTCCACCTGCTGACTGGTATATATTGACGCTGAAGGGTAGGGATTCTAGACAAGAGATTATCACTTTCTTGAAGGAAGACATTCTGAAGAAATGGTGTCCCTGCTCCTTTTTTTTATAGTAGATAGTTTCGCGCCAAACAGGCGGGTCTCAAACACCATAGCCAATATTAGAATATTGGTTTCAACTAGGTTGTGTAAAAAGTTATTCCCCATATATGTAGCTACGCAATGTCAAGTGTACTGAATCGGGAACTAATAGTAATATGATGTTGTAAATGTTTAACTTAGCATGGGGCAGAGCCATTAGTAAAATGGTAATCCAATTATTGCTCTAACTGGAACATGGAGATAATTTCTGATGGCTCTAGGAAGCGAAAATCTGTAGAGGTATTAGTTGAGGTGATGAAGTGTTTATTTCAACAATGCACAATGACATGCATTAATGAATTATGAAAACATGCCAAATCTAGAGTAACACGAAAAAATACAAATGATCATATTCATCAAGAAAATATACTTTAAGAATCAGTTTGTTTAATAAATCATTGTTTCGAATAATTTCTTGATTGATAGATGATGCAAAGACAAACACTCAAATAGACCACACATGTCGTTTCCGTAGTGTAGTGGTTATCACGTTCGCCTAACACGCGAAAGGTCCCCGGTTCGAAACCGGGCGGAAACATGTCTTTATTTTTGTTTTATGTTTAACAGCATATTAAAGTAATTCATATTTATAAAGCACTGAAAATCTATAATAAAAAGTTAAGACTCACAAATTAATCTATTAACAAAAATGAATTCGTATTTTCTCTGTAAAACAACATCAAACAAGCAACACACGAATGCATTCACACTACACACACTAGGACTTTTATACTGAAATCAGCCCTGCGGCTGGCGGAACAGGAAAATAACATTACTGCACATGTGCTTCACACTTCTGCTGCATAGAGCCAAACATGCATGGTTCTAACTATGGGAATGATAATGTTAGCTACAATAAATGGAAAAAGTGCACGTCTTATTTAATGCAATATCTGAATATATGATTTCCTTTCAGAACTTCAGTTGCAAGCTCATAAAACAATGGTTCACTTCAAATCTGCAAATTGAATGTTAGATTTTGATGTTAAAATATTATATTATGTTATATTAATGGTCAGAGGATTGTACCTGGGTATCCTGTTACTAGATAGGCTATTAAAGTCATGGGATACATACAGCTATATGCCTTATCAAAAATACTTTTCTAAACAAAAGCTTCGATGGCCATTGGCAGAACACTGAACACTGACATTCCTGTCTTGCAGGAAATCATGCACAGAATGAGCAGTATGGCTGGCTGCATTATCATGCTGGAGGGTCATGTCAGTATGAGCCAGCAGGGAAGGTACCACATGAGGGAGGAGGACGTCTTCCCTGTAACGCACAGCATTGAGATTGCCTGCAATGACAACATTTTTCTCTGTTAAAAAATAAAGTATTATTAAAATAAAAGTATTCGTAAAAATAAGTATTCACCAATGGGGATTTCTTTAAGACTGCAAGGGAAGCTCGGCTTCCCCTATAATGTCAAAAAAATAATGGTCAAATATTATCTCGAAAACTAGTTCGTTCAGAATCAGCTACATATAGCAGATCGGCTGACTTGATTTCATTCTCATACATTCCCGTAGCGTCACAGTGCATTTCCCTGTTGAAGCCGAGCGTCCATTGACTTCAATGGGGCTGCTTTGAACAGTTTTTTTCAGTGCTCCGAAACTAGACGGTCATTGGATAAATGCTGCGATTATGTCCCTCCCACGGACACTCAGCGTCTCTGGGGGTGAATGAGGAGTGGGCTGGCCCGGACGCCGGGCTTCCGCGTAATGATTGGAGGATCTGTCGAAAGACTACATCTCCTTTTGACTGACAGCGAATCTGTACTATAAGAAGTCGCTGAAGCTATTCGCGCTCAGTCCCATCGCGGATTTCTCAAGTGTAGTCGAAAGACAAACTGCTGCAACCTATTTCTTGATATTTGTTTGGCGAAATTGCTAGTAAATTTGCATAATACGTTTCACACAATTATACACCACATTACTTGTTTCAGTTTTACCAAGTTTAATATTTTTTTTTAGATCGTTCGTTTGTTCGTTCATTCATTCATTCATTTATACAGTAGGCTATTCATTTATACGTACGGGTGAAACTGCGCACAATGGCAGACAGTGCTAATATTGTTGACCTGATTTTGGCGAAGCCATTTGAAAGTCTTCCTTATGAGGAAAAAAATTATAATTAAACAGCAGGGCAGATCAACACCTAAGATTGATTTAGTGCAAAAGATAGGGAAAAATAACAGGTCTTTTCAGCTCTCCTGGTATGACAAAGGTAGCTGGCTGACTGGAAGTGCTGTGACAAATAAAATGTACTGCTGGCCATGCCTCTTGATGAAACCATCTCACAGATGTGTTATTTGGTCAAAGGTGGGGTTTGGAGATCTGTCTAACTTTGACAGGGCATAGGCTATAGTTTGTACGACATGGTCACAGTGCATTTTCTTGAAAAGGAACGTAGGGCAGAATTTACTTTTAAATAAATGGACAAGTTTATAATGTAGGCCTGAAAATGAGCTTCCCCTCTTTGAAAGACCAGCAGCCGCCACTGGTATTCACAGCCTTTGCTCAATACTTTGTTGAAGCACATTTGGCACCAATTAAAGCCTCAAGTCTTTTTGTGTATGATGCTACAAGCTTGGCACACCTATTTTTGGGCAGTTTCTCGCATTCTTTTTTGCAGGACCTCTCAAGCTCCATCGGGTTGGATGGGGAGTGTCGGTACACAGCCATTTTCGGATCTCTCCAGAGATGTTCAATCGTTTCAAGTCTGGGCTCTGGCTGGGCCACTCAAGAACATTCACAGAGTTGTCCCGTAGCCACTCCTTTGTTATCTTGGCTGTGTGCTTAGGGTCGTTGTCCTGTTGGAAGATGAACCTTTGCCCCAGTCTGAGGTCCAGAGCACTCTGGAGCAGGTTTTCATCAATGTACATTGCTGCATTCATCTTTCCCTCAATCCTGACTAGTCTCCCAGTTCCTGCCGCTGAAATACATCCCCACAGCATGATGCTGCCACCAACATGCTTCACTGTAGGGATGGTATTGGCCAGGTGATGAGCAGTGCCAGGTTTCCCCCAGACATCACGCTTGCCATTCAGGCCAAAGAGTTCAATATTTGTGTCATCAGACCAGAGAATTTTGTTTCTCATGGTCTGAGAGTCCTTCAAGTGCCTTTTGGCAAACTCCAGGCGGGCTGTCATGTGCCTTTTACTGAGGAGTGGCTTCCGTCTGGCCACTCTAACATACAGGCCTGATTGGTGGTGCTGCAGAGATGGTTGTCTTCTCCTCTCTCCACAGAGAAAAATTGGAGCTCTGTCAGAGTGACCATCGGGTTCTTGGTCACCTCCCTGATTAAGGCCCTTCTCCCCTGATCGCTCAATTTGGCCGGGCGGCAAGCTCTAGGAAGAGTCCCGGTGATTCCAAACTTATTCCATATACAGATGATGGAGGTCATTGTGACCTTCAATGCTGCAGAAATTTTTCTGTACCCTTCCCCAGATCTGTGCTTCGATACAATCCTGTCTCTGAGGTCCACAGACAATTCCTTGGACTTCATGGCTTGGTTTGTGCTCTGACATGCACCGTTATCTGTGGGACCTTATATAGACAGGTGTGTGCCTTTCCAAATCATGTCCAATCAACTGAATTTACCACAGGTGGACTCCAATCAAGTTGTAGAATCATCTCAAGGATGATCAGTGGAAACAGGATACACCTGAGCTCAATTTTGAGTGTGTCATGGCAAAGGCTGTGAATACATTTTTTTTGTTGTTTTTTTTATTTTTTATAAATTTGCAAAGATTTCAAATAAACTTCTTTCACGTTGTTATTATGGGGTATTGTTTGTAGAATTTTGAGGAAAATAATTAATTTAAAACATTTTGGAATGAGGCTGTAACATAAAATTTTTTGGAAAAAGTGAAGCGTTGTGAATACTTTCTAGATGTTATGCACTGTATATGTTATGTTGATGATTTGCAAACCTGCTTCAGCAATAGTAGCTGGTCAGCATTTTATATGAAGAGAGGGATTGGGGTTGGTTGCCTTATTGATTTTGTGGTTGTTTAGCACATCAGTATTTTGGCTGAATTGGCTAGCACATCAGATATAAAAATAATTAATAATTAATTACCATCACAAGTGGCTCAATTAATATATTTTTACAAAATGAGACCATCTTTTTTGGGTGAAAACTGACAAAAATGTAACTTCTTTTTCACAAAAAATCTTGCAATTGCAGTATACAGGAAAGACCAGTAAGGAGACTGCTAATGTCAAGATAAATGGTGCTGCCTTTATGTGCCATTTTGAGCTTAAAGGATTTGTACTTGACTTGCATGGACTTACAGATCTGACAGATTCTTCTAATATCTTTGTATGTGTTCAGCAGAACAAAGAAAGTCAAATCTGGGATGGCATTTGGATGAGTAAATAATGAAAGATGTTTATGTTTTTGGGTAAACTTTTTTTTTTGTTTACTTCACAAAGATTAGTTTAGTAATAATTTATAACATGTTAAATAAATTCATATGGATAAAATGGGGTTAAAGGGTTTGGTTAGATTTAGGGTAAGATAAATGATACCAGTACAGGGGGGGGGGGGGGGGGGGTCATGGTGTTCATTTGTTTCTTTTAATGGCAGCAGTGAATATATTAACTGAATTATTTGAACTGTACATTAAACTAAACATTGGAACATTTATTTTTATGTAATTTATCCACAAAGTGTGCAGCTTTTGTCACTGCAGGGTATCTTTCTGGGCTTCTGGAAGAACATTTCAAGAGCCTCTTGATATGGGTAGTCAGAAACGTCTGGCCCATTTATTGAGATCCGCATGCATGCTGCAAGATGGTCTCCTTGCTGCCTATTGCGGATGTTTGTCTTGACCTGCAAATGCAATAACTGTTAAATGTGATAGCTTAACATATAGCTAAAAGCAGCAAATCCTATTGTGAAAAGTTTGTATTACCCTGTTCATGGTTGAGAAGTCCCTTTCACAGTTTACACTACTGACTGGGACCGTCAGAGCAATAGAAGCCAGCAGGCTGTTAGTCTGAGCAGACAGTCAGAACAAATATGTGTGATTGAGCATTAAGGCCTATATTATTTTATTTTTTCGTTCTTTGAATTAGATAATTATATTAATTTAAATCTTTTGATTGTTCATATCTTAATTTTTTTTTAAAATATTTTTATTAATAGATCCGGCTCTTCTGATATGCGAGCCGGCTCCCAACGTTCACCTACAAGAGTCAGCTCTTAGAGCCGACTCGTTCGCGAACGACCCATCACTAGTGACTGGACTTTTGCTGCTTGTCAGGGAAAGGGCGTGCAGCACTTGGGCTCTTTTCTGTACTTGGACTCGGATCAGTAGCGCTACTCCGGGTGTTACTTACAGGAGAGCGAGTGTTGCCATCTTCACCACCCTGGGAGCGTTTAAAAACACAGATATTTTGGCTTCTTTTCAGGTGATTGACGCAACATATTTCCGACGCACGCTTTCTGTCCGCTGGTGGGAGTGTGTGATGGGGAGTCGACTCCAAAGAGTCGATTCCTCGACTCTGAATAGCCCCAGACTCGGGGTCGACTCCATCACAGGAATCGACTCTTAGTGTCGACTCTGTTACTGTGTCCGAAATCACTCACTTGTGAGTGTCTAATCCCAATAAAAATTATATTTTTGCAGTAAAGTCGAGTAGATTGTATATTTTTTACATTTTGAGTGTATTACTATTTGTTATATGTTGAATTAATGTGACGTCATATCACAACCACAGTCTCAAAGTCTAGAGTGTCCGTGGCATTACACCATGCCAGAGACCTGTCGTAGAAACTTTGTATTTATCCTTTATATAGCTTGTAGCTTATCTCTTTAGAAATGGATAACAGTCATAGTGACTCTAGTTTGTAATTATGCATACCTCCGTACCAGAAAACCTGGAATCGAACACCCCTATGCTCACCTGTGTGCGTGCGAACGTGTCTGTGTGTGTGTGCAGGCGTGTGTGTGTGCGCATAGGGGCGGAACTCCGCCGTGCGCGATACAGAGAGCTGAGGAGAATAGTAAACGTGCGACCATGTAGAGACAGAAATGACATGCCGTCGTGTAAATAAGATAAATAACTTAAGGGCTATTTAGTTTGTTTAATAAAAGAACAAGGTATAGACCTGTTCTATTGGAAAGGTAACCTTAAATTACTTCTGTTGTGATCTGGCGCTATATAGAAAATATAATTAACTTTACCTTCAAGGCGGGGCGGAGGGTGCCGTTGGGGGGGCGGGGCGCCCCCCTAATATAATGGCAGGGGAAACACTGCAGTAAACGGTCCCTTCCTTTCCAGTAGCATTGATGCTGGATAGCGTTGAAGGAACTTCTCACCTAGATCCATCAACGCAAAATGCAGCTCTCAATTAGATCTGTCAATGCAAAACGTAGCTCTCTCCTAGGTCCATCAATGGCTGTGTCTCATTTGGAAGGCTGCGTCCTCCGGAGGTCGGAATTCTCGGCCGCATACGTCATTGAGGATGTCTCTTTTCATAAAAGTGATTAGGACACTTCAAATGCAGCCTTCGAATGTGACCTTTCATGGGAATTTGGAGGATGCATGAGGTGTATCCTTCGTGGGCACTCTCAATTCTTTGCTTCAATGGAAATGTCTAAAATAAATAATGCCAATTTGCCTGTGAATATGATGTTCAAACGCAAATAATAATAATTACTAACGTAAACATCACAGCCAGCTCTCAGACACTATCCGTTAATGTCACAGCCAGTTCTCAGACACGATCCATTAACGTCACTGCCAGCTCTCAGAGGCGATCAGTTAACGTTACAGGCAGCTCTCAGAAGCGATCAGTTAACGTCACAGCCAGCTCTCAGACACTATCCGTTAACGTCACAACCAGCTCTCAGATGCGAACAGTTAATGTCACAACCAGCTCTCAGATGCGAACAGTTAACGTCACAACCAGCTCTCAGATGCGAACAGTTAATGTCACAACCAGCTCTCAGATGCGAACAGTTAACGTCACAACCAGCTCTCAGATGCGAACAGTTAACGTCACAACCAGCTCTCAGATGCGATCAGTTAACGTCACAACCAGCTCTCAGATGCGATCAGTTAACGTCACAACCAGCTCTCAGATGCGAACAGTTAACGTCACAACCAGCTCTCAGATGCGATCAGTTAACGTCACAACCATCTCTGAGATGCGACCAGTTAACGTCACAATCAGCTCTCAGATGCGACCAGTTAACGTCACAACCAGCTCTCAGATGCGATCAGTTAACGTCACAACCAGCTCTCAGATGCGAACAGTTAACGTCACAACCAGCTCTCAGATGCGATCAGTTAACGTAACAACCAGATCTCAGATGCGAACAGTTAACGTCACAGCCAGCTCTCAGATGCGAACAGTTAACGTCACAACCAGCTCTCAGATGCGAACAGTTAACGTCACAACCAGCTCTCAGATGCGAACAGTTAACGTCACAACCAGCTCTCAGATGCGATCAGTTAACGTCACAACCAGCTCTCAGATGCGAACAGTTAACGTCACAACCAGCTCTCAAATGCGATCAGTTAACATCAATGGCGGATAAATCCTCAACAATGCTTGTATATCTCCGATTTCTGCTTTAATTTTTGTTAAATATTCTGTACAATCACTCGATAATCTTTGTGAAGTGTGTGGTATTTAATTACATTGATCACCAAATGCGGAAGGCAACTCAGCTTTCGAAACCTCAGAAAATGACCATTTCTCTGGCTGGGGAATGGATATGATGGCAGCGATGGATATGATGGATTTGGAGAAAGGGAAATCTGAGAGACGGTGTGATTCTTCTCATATTACACTCACGAAATCCAATATAGTGAAGGAAGTAAGAGTTGATGGGGATGAGGCGATCTCCAATGTGGTTTTGCTTCATACAAGCCATTACAGCTCTTACAGCACATTTTGATACTCAAGACAAAAAGTTGGAAGATCTTATGGACCAGATGCAAAAGAACAGCATTATGGTGGCGGAAATCTCAAAGGCAGTTGAGGATAATGCAGAGGAGATAAAACATTGCAAAAGAGAAAATGCAGAGTTGAACAAGGTAATTTAACGTCTTAATAAAACTCACACCGATTTGGAGAGCAGAATGACGGAAGTGGAGCGTTACAAGAGGAGATGGAACCTGCGCATCAATGGGCTGAAGGAGAGTTTGAACGAGGATCCCCGTAGGCAGGTTGCTGGGCTTGTCGTTGAAATAGCTCCACATCTGGTTCACAAGCTGAAGTAATCTGTACATCACGTCGGAAAAAAGGAAGGCGGAAAGCAGAGACAAATTATTGTACAGTTTACATGAGGAAATACCGGGATGAGATCAGGAAAACGAAAAAAAAAAACTCTCCAGTGTGCACAGATCGTGGAGTAAAATTTGTGGAAGACTTGACAGAGGATGTTATTTCATGAGTTGCCTTGTGGCCACTAATCGAAAACGCTCGAAAGGAAGGAAAGAAAGCTTACTATAGAGGTCCACACGGTTACATTTAAGGAAAACGTATTAATATCAGATAAACGATTTACTGTTTGCTCATGCGAGTATCTGTATGAATTATGTTAAGTTAGAGATACATTGGGCAGTAAGGTATGTGGTTGGTGCTTTTTATAAGCATTTAAACACGAAAAGGCTGTGTACTTAGTGATTGTTTTGTTTTTTCTATAACTAGTTGTTGATATTATGTTACTAACTTCGCTAAATGTCAGGGGAATACAAAACATGGTTAAGAAAAAAATCAGTTTTTATTTTGTAAAAATCAGGGTTCTAATTTCATTTTCTATAAGAGTTGCACTCCACCGGGAGAAAATTGTATTCAGTCATAGCAGTACTCCTTCGGCAGGAGTCACAATTTTGCTCTGGGAAAATAATTATTTCTCGAGTTGATCTGAACGGCCATTGGGTGGCGCTGGTGTTAAATATTGAAGATTTCTTTTTTATTTTAGTTAACGTATATGGTTATAGTAGTATGAAGCTTAACCAACACATGTTGTTAGAACTTTCTTCGTTGATTTTAGAATTGAAGACGTTATATCTGACCGAAAACATTATTGTATGGGAGGGGATTTCTATGTTGTTCCAGACGAGGCTAATGATCGATATCCATGTAGGTTTAGGCTACCTCTCAACGACCTAATGCACTGATCACGCAATTATGTGCGAAATTTAATGTATTAGATGTATGGAGACATTTTAACCCTTATTGTAAACAGTATTCATGGAGGAAATTCAATGGATCCAGCAAATCTAGAATCGACTATTGGCTGGTTTCAGACCACCTGACTGCGTTTGTTAGGGACTGTAGTATTTCGGCCTCTCTCACGGACCACTGTAGTGGAGCAGTTTCTTTTAAACCGCTAGTGGAGATGTTAAGAAATAAAGATTATTGGAAATGTAATGCTGTTTTATTGACTAATGATGTTTTTTTTGTAACAAAACAAAGGAATTCATTGAGAAAACGACAAATGATACAACGTTTGTCTCTTATATAAATAGATGGGAATATCTTAAATTTAAAATTCGGGAATAAGGAAACAGAAAGAACGTTCTCTTATTCAACAGATAAACACGTATTGTAGCAAAGAGGTATTAAGTGAAGATGAGAAATCACATTATTATTTTACAAACAATGTTAGATAACATTTATATTAAGAAGGCGGAAGGAGCATTAGATCAAGAGCAAAATTAATTGAAGAGGGAGGAAAAAGTACCTCTTTTTTTTCTATAGACTTGAAAAAATAAGGCAAGCTAAAAATGCTATATTGTCTGTTATGATTGATGATGTAGAAATTACAGACCCAAAATCCATAAGCAGAGAAATCTTTACATTTTATAAGGATTTATACATATCTAATTTTTCACAAATAGATTGTAATCTGTTTTTTGAAAGAATACAACCGCTTATTATTAGCATTGATGTGGACTTTAGAGATCTTTGTGATGAGGTCTTGAGAATAGAAGAAATGGATAGGGCTATGCAAAATCTTAAATTAATCACCAGGTCCTGATGGACTAACCTCACATTTTTACAGTTTTTTTTTTAATTAAATAAAAGATTTATTGTTTAAGGCTTTCGTAGATTCTATTGAAAAGGGCTCTTTGAGCCCTACTTGCGTCCGATAACTTTGCTAAATACAGATTATAATATATTTGGCACACATTTGCACACAGACTTAAAAAAGGTATAAACAATATAATAAATGAATCACAGTCAGGATTTTTAGCAGGTCACTCCATTCATAATAACATTAGATTGATCTTTGATTTGCTGGATTATGGTGATTGGATAGAGGATGAGGGGGTAATTTTATTTTTAGATTTTAGAAAAAAATCTGATATGTTAGAGCACTCCTTTCTGTTCCAACCCTTACAGTCTTTTGGTTTTGGAGATAGATTTGTGAACATTATAAGGATAATTTATTTGGATATGAATAGTTCAATATCTCTTCCATTTGGTACATCGCAAAGGTTTTCAATTGGACGTGCTATAATAAGACAGGGTTGCCCCATTTCTCCACTTTTGTTTATTCTTGCAACAGATATGCTTGCCTCTTTAGTTAATCATGACTTGAGTGTTAAAAAATTTAAGATGTTTGGGGAAATAATTGAAATTAATCAATTAGCTGATGATACCACTTTATTTTTACAGGACACAGGTCAGATTCCTTTTTCTATTTCTTTAGTTGAATTTTTTTTCTAAAAGCTTCAGGTCTTCAATTAAATAAGTCCAAATGTGAGCTTATGTTCATTCATCACTGTGACCTTACATCAATCAATGACATCCCTGTTAAGGACAATTAAATATTTAGGTATTACAATTACGAGAAACACAGAGAGATGCATGGAAGTTAATTTTATAGATAAGTTAAAAAAGGCCACAATAATTTTAAATAATTGGTTACAAAGAGACCTTTCTATTTTTGGCCAAGTTTTATTGTCCAAATCAGAGTTTTTGTTGAGGGTCATTTTTCCAGCAACTGCATTAGCCCCATCATCTTCCTCTGTATCCAAATAAGTTAATCAAGTTTTATACAATTTTATTTGGAAGAATAAATCTAATTTTATCAAGAAAACTGATATGGTTCAGTCATATGACAAAGGTGGATTAAATATAATTGATTTTGAACAAATTAATGGATTGTTAAAATTGAAATGGCTAAAAAAAAAAAAAATATGCAAATCTAATAGTTTTTAATTTACAGTTCCAGCGTCTATGTTTAAGAAATTAGGTGGTATTGAATTTTTACTTAAATGTGACTTTCAAATCTAAACTTCCAGTGAAATTATCTGCATTTCATCAACAAGTCTTGTTACAGTGGAAACTAGTGCATACTCATAACTTCACACCGCGCAACGGCATCATCTGGAATAATAAATACATTCTTCACAGAAACAAATCACTTTTTTATGAAGAATGGTTTTACAGAAATATATGGTCTGTGAGGGATATATTTGATGATTCTGGTGAGTTAATGGATTATACTGCTTTTACTCTTAAACATGGTTTTACATGCCATCCTAAACAATTCTTTATTGTAATATCTCCAGGAATCAAATTATTAATCAAATGTTTGTTATGTCATGGACAAATCACCCCATTTTCAACAATAATTATACCTTAGGAAAATTTTGTTTAGAAGTGATAAATGCTCTAATAGTTATATTAGACAAAATCTTACCAATATCCTCTACCCTTTTTGATCGGTAAGAAATCATTTTGATCTTTTTTTGACAAGCAAACACTTAGAACCGCCTATTTAAAACTTCCGATTCACCCTAAAGTCAAAGAAACTCATTTTACAATTTTACCTGATATTTATCCTTCTAGAGAGTTTCTAAACATTAGATTGAATATTGAAAATGCGCTTTGTAGATTTTGTAACTCCTTTACTGAGAATACTGTGCACATTTTCTTCACTTGTAAATTATCGCATGCTTTTTGGGATAGAGTGCAGAGCTGGTTAAGTGAGAAAAAGGTTCCTGTATTGAACTTGTCTTTTGTAGATATAACAAAATGGGAATTATGAAAAGGTAAAGGTAGGGAACGTATGCTTACTATGACATTTTTTTCCCCAACGCACAATGGCATTGCATCGTTTCTGTAGTGTGGTTATCACGTTCGCCTAACACGCGAAGGCCAATCGTGCTACTCTTCCCTCATTATGGCCAGGCTTACCAATAAACTTTAATTGTGCTAACAATGACACAGTCAAGAATTTGGCATGCTTTGTATAACATTCTAAATTTTGCTGGTTTGAAAATATCCAAATTAAGATTCATAATTTAATGTAACATGCCAAAATCTTAAAACAAACTTTAAAAACGCATACAAAAAGAACTCATGCATGCTTACCCTCTCCGCTGTTATGTTAAACCCTTTGAAAAGTTATTAGTAGAACAAAAGAACACAAGCATCAGAACAGGCCAGAACACGGCCAAAATAATAAACTATAATATGGAAGAATAATCCTGTTGTGGTTCAACAAAGCCATCCTTCCAAACCAATGGAGCAAAACCTCGCGCTGTGGATGATCTAATTACTGCTGCTGCTGGTGAACCTGTGGAAAAGCACATTACAGTGAAATGTAACAGACTGGATAGATGAAAAGATTTAAATATACAGGCTGCTGGTTCTCTCACTGAGCTGGGTGAGGAACTTTGAAAGGGACAGGCTCATCATTTCCTTCTCCAAATCCAAATCCTCCTCCATCACTGAGAAAGGAAATTTAGATGGCATTATTTATGACCAAAGGAAAGCCAAAACTCCAGGACGAGGAGAAGATTTAATATTTTGAACAAACCTGGAAGATCACAGGTCATGGTTGAGGTTACAGTTGGCTTTGGGGCAGAAACCGTGGGGGGAGGAGCTGGAGATGTAGTCAGCAGCTGGCTCTGTCTCAACAGGTACTGCTGGAGCTTCTGCATTTTACTGCCAGGGACACACTTTGTCTTCATGATAAATGCAGCATACCCATCAGTCCTGCTTTTCCATATCTCCTCCCAGGTGTTTTGAGCTTTGGTCCCAAAGCCAACAAGGTTGTCTTCTTCTCTTGCCACAACAGGTGCTACAGGTCTCTCGGAGAGGAACATACGAAGGTCCTCAACTTTCTTGAAGCTCCTGGAGTACTCAAGAAAAGACAGTAGGCTGTCCTTTCTGTGTCCGACTGGGTTGAACTGTCCAGTATTCTCCTCCTGTTCAACCTTACCAGTGAGGTACAAGGTGTAGCCAACATCATTCTCCAGCAGCCAACGAAAGGACTTGCCTTTGTATTTGCCAAACTGGAGGATGAAATCTCCTAACACCTCCTGCCTGTCGGATACATCGCCTCCTCTCAGGAGCACTTCAGAGTGGGCATTGGCTTTGACAACCTCCTCCCGTTGAGGTGCAGATTTGTCTTGCAGGGAGGGGTTGTTTTTTATCGTCATTGCCTCGGTGGAGGGGTCCTGTCTTAAATGCCCCGATGGGCCTCTTCTAAACTGAACTGTCCTCTTTCCGGGAAAGAACTCTTATCTTATTCATCTGTAGATTTAAAGCACATTTAAATAATAAAAAAATAAATAAAGTCTAATTTAGTTAAAGTGTTGATAGAGATAAAACAAATATTAATGAACGTAACATGTAATTATTAATAACACATACTACATAGTAATACTACTAATACTAATAAGAGATGTAATGTTAGTTCACATGTAGATCTTAGTGTCTTAGAATTATGTTTTAGCTCGAATGTTATAATATATTTGTGTTACCTATATTGAAAGGTGCAGTATAGATAAATAAATACGTAAAAATACAAAGTTGAAAAGTGATACCAGTACCAGAATAGTGATATAATTGCGGACATTGCAGACAAACAAAACCGATTAAACATTATCAATATGAGCTAATGTCCTTAGCGATGTTTAACAGTAACTTACATTCACTATTATGGAAATAACAACGGTAAGCTAATAACTCACTAGTAAATATGTAACGTTACTGTACTTCTCTTTATCATTCATGTTCCATTGTATTTAGGCACTACTAAAGCATAATCTAAATACTCGTATGACAGACTATGTTGTGTAAATGAAGTTTGTAATTTTTTCGCAGTCCACGTTCGTTAGTTTAAGTGTATTCACGTCAACAAATATAAATTCAATCAAATCTTGAATACCTAACCTTCCATTTAAATTATCATAAAATATTGAGACATTGAGAGTGTTAAAAACAACGAAAACTATAGAATAAAAGACAATCAAACTTGATTTACCTTGATTCTAGCGGTTGAGATGCGATTGAGACGTTTGATTACCGTTATCTGCGCCTGTCTGTCTCCCTTACCATACGATAATCCGGGACAGCGCCACTCATGTCGACGTGTGGCCACAAATATATTACATCCGTAGTGTAAGACACTACCATAGAGAATGAATGGGAAAAGTTAAGGAAAGTTAAGACTAACTATTTTCGGCTCCCGCGCGGAAGGTCCCCGGTTCAAAACAGGGCGGAAACAAGTTTTTGCATTTTAATGTTTAACAGCATTATGAAGATTTCCAGTAGAAGAAGGCTTCAGGGCATGGGGGCAAAGCCGATACTTCCTGGTTGAAACGACGAATTGACCAATCACGGTCCGTACCGGTACTTGGATTCTTCGAGGAATTGACCAATGAGGCGCATATTAGAGCGCGTATTATCTAAATAATACATAATTATGTAAATAGTAAATTATTTTGGCTTTATGTTTACAAATTGCATTGCTGTAAATATATAACCTGTAAAATGAGTGCTTTTGACTCTCATGGCAAAAACTGTAAATTAGTATTACTGTTATTACTTCACCTTTGTCCTCATATTATTGTTTTTACTGTAATACGTAAGAGTTGTATATTTTAATATTCTTATTTTGAATCTACATATATAATCTATTACATATTTTTAGTCAAATAAACAGGTTAGGAAGTATTTATGCTCACGTTATTATTATTTTTACGTTTGCCCTTATATTTACAATACTTACAGTTGTAAAGCAAGCATTTTAATGGTGGTGATTACACTATTACTTTTATAATGTAACATTTATTTCACGCTGTTGATTACCTAAGTAATACTTAATACTATAGTGAGTATATTGTTTACAAATTGCACTGCTGTAATTATATAGTTCAGTTCAGTTCAAATTTATTCAGTCATGATGTTATTACAGACACAATATTAACAACAAAAATAATAACATTCAATGCTGAATAGGAGCATGAAGAAGACCTAGTCTTATAATTACATGCCCCTTTTTTCCATAATCTTAACTAACACAAAACAGATGGCACCCTTTTTTTTTTTTTTACAATATTACTAAACATCTAAATAATTAACAATTTCAAATTTGTCAAACATTGGTTCTTATGCTTCACTGCCTTCGTATTTTTTAAGACAATTTTTTTTATACATTTTATTAAATTGAACAATCGTATTACATGTTTTTTGCACAATGTCCAAAGAGTTCCATAAATTGATCCCAATTACAAGAAACCCTTTTTGTTTTTGTGAGGTGCGTGAATATGGTACACAAAAATTACCTTTTCTTCTGTTGTTACTGTCTGTGATTAGCATGAATTTGTTTTGAATATGTATTGGCACCAAATTATTTTTCACTCTCCACATAATTTGTAGTATTTTAAATTTGACCAACTCTTTTAATTTCAAGGTCTGCAATTTTATAAACAGTTTGTTTGTGTGGTCTCGTAAGACTTTACACGTCACTATTCTTATCGCTTTCTTCTGAAGTAAGAACAGCCTTTCTGTATAACTGGTGCAAGCATTACCCCACACTTCGATACAATATGTTAAATATGGAACAATTAAAGTTATGTATAGAAGCTGTAATGAAGCTTCATCCAATATGTGTTTAACGTTATAAAGAATACCAATATTTTTACTAATTTTATATAATTTTATAGGATATACAGTATATCCTATAAAATGTTTTCTAGTACACATTTGAATTCAAAAATTTGTCCTCACTTTATTATTATTGAGATATATTTGAGCTTACTGTAAATTTGTACTATAGTTATATTGAAGCAAGCATTTTAATGGTGGTGACAAATGATCAACTTGTACAATAACAAAAATAATCACGTTTGCTCTTAGACAATACATATTAAAACATAAAATCACATAATAGTACAGATTAAAAATAGCATTTTCAAGTATTATTGATATATCGAAAGAATTGTTACACCATTTATATCATTCCTTGTATCATTATTTGTAACAATCGTTTTAATAGCGACACAAACAATAAGAACTGTACAAATAATTCTTCAGTTTGTACCGTCAGGCGCGAAACATCACCAGATTAAATTCACATAACGATTTTTCAAATTATATCGTATATGTAACATATACGCTCAGACACAGGAGTAGTGTTAAACCCGGAGGTTGTGTTTATTCAAATAAGAGTGTTAAGGGAAGGAGATGAGTATCAGAAGTGCGTGGAGCTTGGGCTGACTTCACTGGTGTGAATGCGCGTGGAGCTGAAGAATGAGTGCAGAGCTTGGACAAGCGTGGAGTTTGGGGTGACGTCACTGGAGTGACTGAGCGTGGAACTGGAGAGTGAGCGCAGAGCTTGGACGGGCGTGGAGATTGGGGTGACGTCACTGGAGTGAATGAGCGTGGAACTGGAGAGTGAGCGCAGAGCTTGGACAAGCGTGGAGTATGGGGTGACATCACTGGAGTGAATGAGCGCAGAGCTTGGACGAGCGTGGAGTATGGTGTGACGTCACTGGAGTGAATGAGCGCAGAGCTTGGACAAGCGTGGAGTTTGGGGTGACGTCATTGGAGTGAATGAGCGTGGAACTGGAGAATGAGCACAGAGCTTGGACAAGCGTGGAACTTGGGGTGACGTCACTGGAGTGACTGAGTGTGGAGCTGGAGAGTGAGCGCAGAGCTTGGACAAGCGTGGAGTATGGGGTGACGTCACTGGAGTGAATGAACGCAGAGCTTGGACGAGCGTGGAGTATGGTGTGACGTCACTGGAGTGAATGAGCGCAGAGCTTGGACAAGCGTGGAGTTTGGGGTGACGTCACTGGAGTGAATGAGTGCAGAGCTTGGACAAGCGTGGAATTTGGGGTGACGTCACTGGAGTGACTGAGCGTGGAACTGGAGAGTGAGCGCAGAGCTTGGACGGGCGTGGAGATTGGGGTGACGTCACTGGAGTGAATGAGCGTGGAACTGGAGAGTGAGCGCAGAGCTTGGACAAGCGTGGAGTATGGGGTGACGTCACTGGAGTGAATGAGCGCAGAGCTTGGACGAGCGTGGAGTATGGTGTGACGTCACTGGAGTGAATGAGCGCAGAGCTTGGACAAGCGTGGAGTTTGGGGTGACGTCACTGGAGTGAATGAGCGTGGAACTGGAGAATGAGCGCAGAGCTTGGACAAGCGTGGAACTTGGGGTGACGTCACTGGAGTGAATGAGCGTGGAGCTGGAGAGTGAGCGCAGAGCTTGGACGAGCGTGGAGCATGGGGTGACGTCACTGGAGTGAATGAGCGTGGAGCTGGAGAATGAGCGCAGAGCTTGGACAAGCGTGGAACTTGGGGTGACGTCACTGGAAGCGTTGAGCTTCTGAGATCGTTGAGCTTCCGAGATCGTTGAGCTTCCGAGATCTCCGCTGGAGTAAAAGGAGCGAGGAGCTTGGGTTAGAAGGAGCGAAGGAATGTGGAGATGGGAAGTAAACAGGAACGAAGGAGCGTGGAGATAGGAGGATCGACAAAGGAGCGTGGAGACAAAAAAAAAAAAATATATATCACAGAAACGAAGGAACGTGGAGATAGCCAGATCACGGGAACGAAGGAGTGAGTCTGTATACGATAAACCATTAATGATAAACGCTTAACGTTTAACGTTAACGAGACCAGACGAAGAGTGAGGGGAGAACAGAGTATTTAAAGAGTGGAACGGAAACAAGAGACAGGTGCAGGTGATTAGTGGTAAGTGGAGAGGGAGCGTGGAGCATAAAAGCAAGGAAAGACAGGGAGATCTGTGACAGTATAAAGGTTTATAGTCCAGAGCTGGACTCGGACCCACACTTCAATGACGGTTTGTGGAAGTTTTCTTGTAGTTCTACCTCGACATACAAGCGCTGGCCTTGTCGTTATAGGACTCTGAATGGGCTACATGGAGGGTGTATGCTTTGCCAATGGTCAGCCGGATGCACCAAATTAAAGGGCGTATCTGTAATACAGGCTGGTGTTACAATATATGGAGTTACTGAGATATTTTGTTCCAATGGGCGGAGCATACATGAATATTCATGAATCATCCTGACGTGCATGCTGAAGTGGAATTTAAAATGTTCAACTTTTCTAAAGCATTATTTCAAAAAGGTAATTAAACGTTGAAAAGGTTAGACTAAACTACAACAATTTACATTTCTGTAACATTTGATAATTTGTCAAAAGTGATTTTGATTAGTCTGTGCACTTTGCATTCTTGCACAAATGATTTCAGCCACTTTAGGTTACAGCTTAAGCCAATAAACCAACCTGTAGCTTTTTAAATTCTCAATTGTGTTCTTCTGTTGTATATTATTAAAGGTGCAATATGTAACAAAAGTCATGCAATATTCACCTTTTTGTATTTTTTTGTGTGAAAGGCTTGTAACGCAACTTAAATAAAAGAGCCCTTCCCGGACTTCCTAGGTTGCCTATTAAAGCCTGTAGACTGATTTTCATTCTAAGGGAGCGGTTCGCATTTGCCTGGAAAATCCAAAGGACATTAAGTTTATGCGCGCTCACAAGAGCCATCCTCAGACAGTAATAACTTCATTATTCATATAGTAATAATCCAACTGCAGTGTTGACATAACAGTCTATTATATAAACAGCTACTGTCATCATCCACCATATTTAGCTAACAGCTATTAATAAAGCTGGCTAACTAGTTAACGCCGACATAGGCTATTGCATAAATGCTCAATGTATTATGCAAAGAAAAGTGATTACTTCAAAATACAGTCTTGCATATTCAGACCTATATCCACACTTAGTTTTAGCCCTGTTCCAGCACTGCAGATTCAAATATAATATGCAGTCTCAAAGTTTGAAGTAAAACAATCATAACTGTGTCATTTTAATTATGTTACCTCATCTGTCAGCATGAAGCCGGTGAATCATGTCATCTCTTTGTAGGTTACGTCATTGTTTTGGTCGATGCCACGGGTGTCATTCATATCAAGGGTGTCTGAATATTACATACTGCACCTTTAAGTAATTTTTTTGCAACAATTCATAGGTTGTGTAAAAACATGGGTTTTATTAACAATTAGGGTTTCAATGCTACTGAAATTGGCTGTCAGAAAACAAGAAATAAAAATAAATCGAGTTATACTTACAGTGAGTCTTAACATTTTATGGCAAATTTGCTTTGCAAATGATGTTTGAATATTTCTACTGGAAACAAGAAACAAGTTTCTGCCTTTATCACAGTTAACAACCTGATATCAATTAATGTGGTTCACATATGAAGTGCATTTAAAGTCTACGCCTTCAGAGTGATTCATGCAAAAACAATTTCACAATGAATAAGACACCTTTGGGCATCATACATTATGTCGCATTAATTATAATTAGAGATGTCTCCTAGCAACCTAACTGATAAACAACGCTGCAGCGCTAGCATTTGTGCTTCAGGTTTACGACGGTTATCAAAAGTGATTATTATGTTTTATACACCTGTGTGCAGGCGTTTGTTAAACCAGCTTTAAAATCATGTAATGTGGAAACGTACGCATTTATCGATGAAGTTAATCGTTATCACTTACTTTGTATATCTCCCTGAGTGTCCACGTTTGTGACGAATGACCATCATTTCTGCATGAGCCTACAAGTTGCATTCCATTGCACCTTTCCTAATAGGAAGTTGTTAAATGCAACTTTCCGAGTTGAATGGAACGCAGCACTACTTTTCCAAACTTGATCCGACACTGAATGCTCACGCAGGCTAATTTACACTTCTAATTAAAACTCCTGATGTTGCTATAGCAATGCAAACAGCACTTACCAATTTACATGGAGTGAAAATCAGTCCTCCTTTCCTGTTTAATAAATTAAGCAATCACGCAGAACATATCCTGTTTTTAAATCCATAACGATCTCTTTCTCAACTGCGATAGCGACAGCAGACTAATCAGCAAGATCTGCTCTCTTCGCTTTTAAAATGCGTATATGATTTAAAGCGTGATTGCGTCACACAATGCCAGCTAGAAAGCCTGGACCTGGAGGTTCTAGAGGCGATCCAAGATGGCAGCCGGTGCGGTTGCAGTTTCATGTAGCTGATTTAAATTTATTTTCCATCCCCTTCATTTTAACTTCTTTTTAAACCCGGACGCATCATATCCGGTTTCGATTATAACTTAGGCAATTTTTATGTTTTGTTTTAGCGGCGTAACTTGGTATTTAGTTTAATTCCATCCTTAAGTTGGCGATCGTTAACTGAACTCTTAAACGCACATGGAAACCAAGGATAGCACGATGAAACGCAAAGGAAAAAAGAATTCTACCCCCAAGTTGCTTGCGGATGAGATGGAATTAGATGTTCCTGTCACTGTTGGTGGGTCATCTGCACAGATCGAGGTAACGTTAGACCATCAATATGGCCAAAACCGTTCCGATATCACCCGGTCTGAAAGCCCAAGTCTCGATCTAGTGCATGACTCCGACATAGATACGCCTGTGAAACCCCAACAAAAGAAATCACGAGGTGAAATTTCCCTGACGGAATTGCAAGATAATGTCATTGCGGCATTGACATCCAGGATTAAAGAAAGTGCAAACGACCTCGGCAAAATGATTAACAGCAACACGGTGAGCATTGAGGGCCTTAAGAAATCAATTGACTTTGTCTTTGAAGTAGTAAACGCTTTAAAAACAGACTTGAAAAGCTGCAAATCTACTGCCAACTTAAACACCACCAAAATCCACGATCTTGAGCAAAGGCTGAACGATGCTGAACGCTATCAGCGGAGATGGAACCTCCGTCTGTACGGTATTCCTGAACATTCTGAGGAAAACATCAAGCAAAAAGTCATCGGCGTCTGTGTCTCAGTTGTTTCCGACTCAAATGTTTCTCTCAAAGATGACATAGATGTTGTGCATCGACTGGGAAAGTTGAATGAGCAGGCCAATAGACCAAGACCAGAAGATCTACGCGGGACCTGATCTGGCGGCAGGCCAAGCACTCTGAATATATGAGGAGTCATAAACTGAGATTCACTGAAGATTTGTCTCCAGTAGACAAGTCACTGAGGATGAAGAGGTGGCCGCTGGTTGAAGCTGCTAGGAAGGAAGGAAAACGAGCGTTTTTTGTCGGTGTGCGCGTATTCAGTGATGGGAAAGAGGTGCAGTCACCCTCGTGAAATCAATGATTTTCATTTTCTGTCATGTGAACACTTTCCCATCTGACCTGTTCTAGGCCAACTTGTAAGTTTATACTAGTGTTTATTACTTGCTTTATGCAAGTTTATTTTGGGTTAATCTTATCTGTAACTTTTACAGTTATATAACCGGGTTCATTCTTATTTTATTTCAGTTAAAAGTGGATGGAAATTTTTTTCTATTACTGGTCTTGTTCCTTTTGTTCCTCATATATTCATGTCGTTTTCGTTAGTTACTCTTAATGTCAGGGGTTTAAGGTTTAATGTTAAACGTAAAGCTTTGTTTTTATTCGCTAAACAGCAGAAATCTGACTTTTGTTTCTTTCAAGAAGTTCATTCAACTCCCAAAGATATAAAGTCCTGGAAAGCTCAATGGGGTAATGATGCATGGTTTGCTCATGGTTCTGAGCATACAGCTGGTGTTGCAATTCTAAAAAACAAATTTTCTGGGGATATTTTATTTTCTGAAGGGGATCCCCTTGGTCATTTTATTATTTTAGTTACTAAACTAGATCTGGTGACTACAATTATTATTAATTTTTATGGGTACAATACTAAAATTTAAAATGATGCTTTAATCAAAATATTAGAGAGTCATATTACTCACTATTTATCTAAATTCCCAAGTTCACTTATTCTAATAGGAGGAGATTTTAATATTACTTTAGACAACTCCCTTGACCGATGGCCACCTCGTAGTGTAAATTATCATAATTCCACACTGAAGGCCTTTATGCAGAAATTTGGAGTAATAGACATTTGGAGAGAGAAATTCCCTGGTATTAGTTCTTTCACGTGGAATAATAAAGTATGTACCGTTATGTCTCGTATTGACTACTGGTTAACTCCGAGCAATTTACATAAAGAAGATATTTCTGTTAATATTCTTCCCACGCCAGTAACAGATCATAAGGCAGTTTCTATCATCATTTCTTTACATCCCTCTCCTTCCTCCAACTACCATAACTCTTATTGGAAGCTCAACAAGTCATTATTGGAACATGAATTTGTAAGGATGACCATTCGCAGTTTGATTTCACAATATTGGAATATAGCTCAGATTAGTAAAAACTATTGCACTAATTGGGAGTTATTTAAATTTGAAGCTTGTAAATTTCTTAGAAAATTTGGTAGTTTATTGTCTAAGGCTAAAAAACTTCAAGAAGAGACGATAATTTCTAAAATTGCGGCCTTTTCTCATAAAACTCAAAATTTGTTGGATAAGGAATATCTTGAGTTACTCACACTTCAAAGCCAATTAGATGATATTTATAAAAGGAGGGCAGAGGGGGCCTTCATTAGATCTAGACAGAGATGGCTGGAAAGGGGTGAACAGAATTCGGCATATTTCTTTCAATTAGAAAAGTTCCATGCAAAAACGAATACAATTTTGCATTTGAATATTAATGGTTCGATAACACATGACTTAAAGGACATTGCAGATTACTGTTCAACCTTCTATAGCAATCTTTACAATTCAGGGTTTAATGAAAATAATTCATCTGCTTTTATAGACAATCTTACTAATTCGAAAACTATAAATGAAAATCAAAAAGAACATTGTGATAGTTCTATATGTATAAAGGAAGTCCTTCAAGCTATTACAGAGCTCAAGTTTAACAAATCCCCTGGTGTAGATGGTTTAAACGCTGAATTTTATAAAACCTTCTCAGAAGAACTTGCTCCTTTTCTTTTAAACCTTTTCCTACAATGTATTGAGTGTGGTAAACTCCCGCCTACCCTGACTCAAGGCCTAATTATTTTAATTCCCAAACCAAAAAAAGACACTTTAATTTTAGACAATTGGCGACCAATTTCCCTACTTAATAACGATTATAAAATTTTAGCCTCTGTATTAGCTTCTAGAATTAAGAAAACTTTGGATTTTATTATAGATGACACACAGTCAGGTTTTATGCATAATAGACACATTTCAAATAATATTCGCTTGGTATTAGACCTTATTGATTACCCACATCTATACCCAGACGAGAATTTCATTCTTTTTTTAGACTTCCAAAAGGCCTTTGACACTGTTGAACATAATTTCATATATTTGGCCCTTAAAAAATTTGGTTTTGGTGATTTCTTTGTTAATTCCATTAAAACGTTATATTCTAATGCAAATTGCTCAATCAAGCTGCGTAATGGCACGTCATCCAGATTCCAGATTTTTTTAAAAATGCAGGAGAAATACCCTTAGCCCTTAAGATTATCCATAAATTCTCTAAAGCTTCAGGGCTTTACCTGAATATAAATAAATGTGAATTAATGTCTCTTAAAAACAGTAATCTTCTGTCAATTTGTAATATTCCCATTAAAGACGAAATCACATATTTGGGTATTAAGATTGTAAAGAATGAAGAGGGACGATGTAAGCTTAATTTTTCTCCAGTCATTGACAAAACAAAGAGAAAATTAAATCAGTGGTTACTTAGAGACCTATACTTGAGGGGGAGAGTACTGATCACAAAGGCAGAGGGCATCTCAAGACTTACATGTGCAGCGCTTTCCTTAGCAGTTGATGATAGTACTTGCAAAATTATTGATAAAATACTGTTTAATTTCTTATGGAAAAATAAAACGCATTATATAAAGAAATCTGTGGTTATGAACTCAACTGAAAATGGAGGCCTGAACTTCTTAGATTTTACCACCCTTAAACACACCTTCAAAGTTAACTGGATTAAGCAATTTCTTAAAAAACATCTATCTGGAATATTATACCTCACTTTATTTTTTCACAAGTTGGTGGTCTTCAATTTCTTTTACTTTGTGACTACAGTATCACCAAACTTCCTTTAAAACTATCTAATTTTCACAAACAGATGCTTCTTTCTTGGAATTTAATCTATAAACACAATTTCTCTCCAAACAGATGTTTTATCTGGAATAATAAGAACATTCTGTATAAATCTAAATCTTTATTTAATTTGAATTGGTTTAGTAACGATATAATTTTTGTTAACCAACTTTATAACAATGAAGGACTTATGATGACCTATTCTGAATTTCTTTCTAAATATAATATTCCAGTTACTCCTAAAGATTTTGCTGTGGTTATGGATGCTGTTCCCTCTGGCCTAAAAATGCTTCTTAAAAACACCTGTCCTTTGCTATCTCCATACTCGTTGGATCCTGCTGATACTGAAGTAGGCCGTATCTGTTTCTCTCGTTCCTATATTAAAAATAATAATCGTGGTGTACGGGCTTTGTTCCAAAGGGATATTGTCTCCAGACCTGCTGTTATTTCATTTTGGAATGGCTGTCCTGATAATTTGGTATGGAATAAAATCTGGAAACTTCCTCATAAATATTTAATCACAAACAAAATCAAAGAAATTTCCCTTAAACTCATTTATAAATATTACCCATGTAAGTATTACCTTGTAAACAGATTTAATTGTGATATTGATACATTTTGTGATCTACATGATGAAACATTTTATCATTTATTTTGGAGTTGTCCTCATTCAGTTTCTTTTTGGTCAGATTTATGTTCCTTTATTAAGGCTCATATCATGCCTAGTTTTCAACTGTGCTTTAAAAATGTGTTATTTGGTTTTTTCTCATATGACAAATCTTATCATAAGGAATATTATTTAATTAATCTGCTTCTTATGTTAGCCAAATTTAGTATTCATAAATGTAAATTTGGAGGAAACAAGCCTTTGTTCTTATTTTTAAGAATAGAAATTCAACAATACCTTAAAACAATACTGGGTTTGAAAAATAAGAAAGCTTCAAAATGCATATCTTTATGTAAACACTTTCACATCATCGTTTAACTTTTAAATTTACCTTTTTTTTTTCCTGTTTGTTTATTTGTTTTACTCAATGTACCCCTCTAATTGTAATTGTATTTCTTCAATAAAAAAAAAAAAAAAAAAAAACCTGGAGGTTCTAGCAAGATGGCGGCGTGAACAGTCAAAAGTTTCGAGTTCTCGGTGCCAAACTTCTTATGACTCAGTCCATTTGACAGCATATTAACACATATGGGGAGTGCCTTCATACATGACCTATTTGAAACCTCTCTACAATAATGCCAATATTTTAATATTGGCTATGGTGTTTGAGCCCCACCTGATTTGGTGCGAAACTGACTACTATAAAAACAGGTGCACAGACACCATTTCCTCAGAATTACTTCCTTCAAAACAGCAATCATCTCTTGTCTCGAAGCCATCTACCTTTCGCCGTGGACACACATGAGCCAACGGGCGGAATCTTCACGGCAACGAGAAGACTCTCCGCTCATCTGCAGTGTTCCGGCGAACATTTCTCCGCCTCACTGCCTGACGCTTCGCTTGTGAACGGACCCCATCATCCTGATGTAATTTGTGATATTTATTTATATATCTGTTTATTTATCTAAAAGAGCCACTTACGTGATCCCGACAAACATGAGCTGTGTTTTCTGTCTGGGCCATACCCATGCAGAGTCAGCTCTCATGGAGACAGACTGTCCTCACTGTGAGGACATGAGTCTCAAGTCGCTTCGTTCACGATTCACCCTCAGCAACTCGCACCCTCCCATCCGCCTCTTCTGTGATATCCGAGGGTTCACACGAGGAGGCACGGCGGCGCCGTGAGGTAGAGCAGGATGAATTTGAGGTGGATTTCGTGCCGGAACACACCCCACGAGCCCCTCAATCTCCCCAAAGCGCAATTTTCCCAATACGCTATGTTTGAGAGAGCTCCGGCCCTCTGAAGATGCGTGCGGCCTCGTCTATTTAGGTGGATCTGATGCTGAGGATGATGACGATGTCATGTCTCTCGCCCAATCAGGCGAATGGTCAGTGAATGATGTTATCGCCCCTCCCCCCAGCGAGGGCGAGGACCAGGACCGTGTACGCACCACTGACAGGAAAATGCTTCACGTCCTTGCAAGGGCGGACCTCGAGTGGTCTCCCCCAGAGGAACCTGGGCAATCTTGCCTTGATGAGTGGTTCTTGCAGTCCGGACGGCGTCAAGTGAGATCCGCGTCCCACAGATCTGCCCCGTTTTTCCTCGAAGTGTACAGGGAACTAAGTTCTGGAACCCGCCATTCTCAGTGTGCATGTACAGTGCTGGTGTTCTCACGAACGTGGACCATGGGGGAAAAAACAGCTATGCCCAACTACCCTCTGTGGAGGAAGCGGTAGCGGCACATCTCTGTCCTACGAGTAACAGGACGTGTGATCCAGAGACTTTCAAAGAGCTACTGGCCACTACAGACCTAGCGCTGCATGCCACGAAAGTCACGGCGCAGGCCATCGGCAAGTCCATGGGCAACCTGGTCATTCTGGAGCGGCATATATGACTGACCCTTGTGGAGATGAGTGACAGAGAAAAAACATCTCTGTTGAATGCTCCAGTGTCTCCAGCCAGCCTCTTTGGCGGCGCAGTGAGTAAGTTTGCTGAGCATTACGTCACAACTCCGCAGCGGTTACAAGCCACAAGACACTTTATGCCCAAACGGAGCATAGCGCAGATAGCTCACTCCCACTATTTCTCATGCCAGCACCCAACTAAAAGACCCACTGCTGCTAACTCAGTGCCAGCACCTGCCCCCGCCGAGCCACCGGTGAAGCCATGCAAGCTGTGGCCCAGACAGAAACAGCGTACAAGCACCCACCTCGAGGAACTCCCCCGTGCCGCGGTAGCGCTCCTGACGGGTGCGACACCACAGAATTTTTTTGAGATTCGCATTCGAGGGAACAGCATATCAATTCAAAGTCCTGCCCTTCGGGCTGTCTCTGGCTCCTCGCACATTCACGAATTGCATCGATGCGGTGTACGCATCTTGAACTACCTCGACGATTGGCTGTTACTGGAACAATCAGAGGCTCTGTTATGTCAGCACAGAGACATACTGCTTCAGCATCTAAACAGCTTGGGCCTCAATGTAAACTGGGTGAAAAGAACGCTCTATCCCAGCCAAAAATCTCCTTTTTGGGAGTCCGCCTCGATTCCATGATCGGCCGCACGCACATCACAAGCGTGCTCGTTCAGGCCATTCTACAGTGTCTGTCTCAGTTCAAACTGGGGAGAACACTTCCTCTGAAGCTGTTTCAGAAAGCATTGAGACTTATGGCAGCAGCATCAGCTGTCATCCCATTAGGTCTCTTACTCATGAGACCTCTTCAGTTCTCGCTGAAGCGTTGTGTGCCACAACATGCTTGGCGCCAAGGGCGCATACGCATCACTATATCCCACCGCTGTATAGCTGCATTAGTAACATGGACAGCCCTAGCATTTTAGTAGTGAGGTGTCTCGCTGAGGTAAATTATCAGGTGGAAAGTGGTGACTAGGGATGCTTCCAACACAGGTTGTGGGGCAGTGTGCAAAGAGCGCCTGACTTTTGGCACTTGGACAGGTCTGAGGAGGGCATGGCATATCAACTGCCTAGAGCTATCGGCTGTAATTCTAGCCTTAAAGGTTTTTCAGTCTGAAATAGCGAACTATCATATACTGTTTCAATAAAACAACATGACAGTTGTGGCATATATATAAACCGCCAAGGTGGAATTCATTCACCGCCACCGTTGAGACTGACACGGCACCTCCTCCTATGGAGCGAGCGGCATCTCCTCTCCCTGAGAGCGACAATGGAGACTTCATCCTCAAACAGTGTTTAGTGAAATATTTGGCATAGCAGAAATCGATCTATTTGCCTCAGTGGAGAATACCCACTGTCCCCTTTGGTATTCGAAGTCCCAATCCCCGTTGGCAATGAATGCAATGGCACATAAATGGCCAACAAAACGCAAATATGCATTTCCTCCGATATGCCTGATCCACGTCATATGCAAAGTCTGAGAGGACAAGGAAACGGTGTGTGTGTGTTTTTTTTATTGTCGTTTCAGCCATGTACAGTACACAGTGAAACGAGACAACGTTCCTCCAGGACCATGGTACTACATAAAACAACATAGGAAAAACCACAGAACCACATGAGACTACACAGACTAAGTAAAATACCTATATAAAGTGCATGTGCAAACGTGTGCAAAAAGTATGGGACAGTACAATAAATTACTAACAATGAACAGGAAAATAGGCACAGTAAGAGACAGTGCAGTGCCGACCAGTACACAGTAGTGCAAAAGATGACAAAAGTTTCTAAAAATGCCAAATGTAAACATAACATACTATGAGATAGTGTTTTATTTATATATATATATATATATATATATATATATATATATATATATATATATATATATATATATATATACTTATGCCCTTCTCTTTAGATACAGGCTCCCTCCCCATCATTTACACAACCGCCTGCATTCAGTACGTTATAATTACCATAAAGGCACAAGCACTTTCATTATAAATAAACTCCCTTCCCGACTGGGTTCATAAGGTGTTAATTATACTATATGACTAATTCATATATTCGTTATGAGCGCTCTCCTCCTGGCCATCACGACGATCACTCACTGCGGCATGCTCATGTCCGTCATCGTCCCATATGTCTGCGCCGCCATGTTTCTTCTCGGGGAAGTTTTGTCGTGTAGTGCGGCGTGATGAGATTCTGTTCAAGTGGACTGAGTTGTAAGGGAATGTCTCGGTTACGTACGTAACTTTGGTTCCCTGGGACGAAGGGAATGAGACATCACGAACGCAAGCCACACTACAAGACTCAGGGTTCCTGAGGCTCGAGCGATGTGCTCCTTGATCTCAGTCAGAAATTGTGGGAAATAGTGTCTGTGCACCTGTTTTTATAGCGGTCAGTTTTGCGCCAAAACAGGCGGGGCTCAAACACCATAGCAATATTAAAATATTGGCGTTATTATAGAGAGGTTTCAAACAGGTCGTGTATGAAGGCACTCCCCATATGCGTTAATACGCAATGTCTCGTTCCCTTGTCTCAGGGAACCAATTTACGTAACCGAGACGTTAACGTAGCTGTCAGCAAAATGTATATATGCTTTAGATCATAAGGTATTTTGTACCAATCTAAGATATATCTTTGACCCGAAAACATGTCTAAATCTGCACAAAAAAGTGCCAGTGGTGGAGACATAAAGAGGGTGAAAAAAAGGCAGTATCAGGAAAGATAGAGAGCTGCAATGCAGTATAAACATTAAGGGGCAGCTTAAAAGTGTGAGAGGGAGATGGGGAGCGAAGGAGTCCCCAGTGGTTCAAATCTAACTAGTGCAGCCAAACTAAATCTAGAGGGCGGTGAGACTACAGAATATTAGGCTAACTATATGACTGACTGAAGATACGTTTTAAGTCTAAATTTAAATACTGAGACTGTGTCTGCCCCCTTAATAACAACAGGAAGTCTATTCCAGAGGACGGGAGCTCTGTAAGAAAAAGCTCTGGCTCCTACAGAATTTCTCTCGATTCAAGGAACTACCAAATAACCAGCATCTTGTGATAGGAGTGCCCTTATAAGTGTGTACTGTATAAGTAGTTCTGAGAGATATGATGGTGCATCAGTGAAGTATTTTTTACGTTAATAATGGAACTTTAAAGTCAGCTCTGGCCTGCACTGGAAGCCAGTGAAGTAAGGCTAAGACTGGGGTGATGTGCTCAAATTTCCTTGTTCCGGTTAATACTCTAGCAGCAGCATTCTGCGACTCTTGAGATGGATGCTTGGTAGACCTGAAAAAAGTGTGATTATGAAACTATAGATTACAATGCATTCAACAATAGCAAATGCAATACTCATACTGTCTTGATTGATGTCATTTCAAACTGAAATGTATGCATTTGTAGAACAATCTCAAAAAGTAATAATGAATGTAATAATTAGTTACGTATACATGGGTAAAGAACTGCAGAAATATGTGTCAAAATGTGTATTATGTACAATAGTATACCCAACATCCAAAAAATGTATTTACAGAGAGAATATTTAAACTTTTACACACACACACACACACACACACACACACACACACACACACGTAAAAATGGTTCCAAATGAAAACCTTAAGTTAAGTAAAAAAACAAAAAACATGAAAGTACTATAAAATATATACTTGAATATATATTCAAGTATATATTTTATAGTACTCCCATGTTTTTTGTTTTATATATATTTTCAAAGACCTAAATAAGATAAAGACAACAGAACATTTGACTGCCAACTGACATTATGAGTTTGAGAGTCATTGAAAACATAAGTTTTGTCTTAGTTTGTGAGTGAGTGAGTGTCTGTTCTATGCCAGTTTCTCCACCATCCATCTCTGCTTTTCAGTCTCATAAAATGCATCTCTCCCATCATGCCCTGGGACTGGTACATGGACATAACCTTGGTGAGACAGTAAATGTACTTTCCCGGGACTCCAGGAAAATAGGCATGGATGTGAGGGCTGTTTGGGCCTTGTTTGAGAGGAGATGACAGGACCTGCACAAGCAACCATGAGGATGAAGCTCTACAGATTTCCCCTTTTTTCTCTCTTCTGTTCTGCCCCTCTCTGGTTTTGAGGCTTCAAGTTCCCCCTAAAAGAAGGCAGTTGAGGCAAAATCCTCAAAAGCACATTCTAGGATTGGTGAGTCCTTCAGCTGTGCAAGTCATGAAGACTTTGAGCAGTAAAAGTACTTCTCTGCTGACTAATAAAAAAAAAAGGACAGAGGAGCCTTCGCCACGGTAACGGGATTTGGCTGCCCGCAACCGAGACATGTCCTGTTTTTTTCTTTGGCTGCTGCTGTTGTTGTTGTTGCAACTGCTGAGCTGCCTCTCCACAATCTCCTTCACCATCGTTGAAAGAGTAGCCTGGGTCAGAGGAGCATCCTGGGAAGGACTCACCACTGGTGGTTTTACAAGAGCAGGTATCAAGGCTGTGACTGGTACGATTACTGTCTCACTGCCTTCTGTCAGACACTGCCAAAGCTGCTGAGCCTCCAACAGCTTCTCTGGGCTGGTGTTCATTAGCTTGGCAAGGCATTTCGCATACTGAGAGATAGGCTGCCTTGTGGTTGGATGGAGACTATTGGGGTCTTTGCAAGATCTGTGCTCAAGGGCAGCATAGTCAGCATCCACCTGCTTCAGCACGTCTTTCTTCCCATGGTGCTTTGCTAGGAGTCCATTAATGGCATCTCTCATGGGTTGCATCCACGGTCCAGTACAAAGATTTATCCACCAGTCTTAACAGGTCCTGTGCAGGCAGCATGTGGAGAGACTGTCAGGGGCAGTGGGGAAGTGCTCATCAGATCTGTAGAACAATGTTAGAACAATCTGTAGATGTGATATAAAACAATGTTATCAGTAAGTCAAGTAGGTATGCGAGTAGGTTAGTATGTGTCTATATGAGTAGTACCTCCACACGTGCATGTGTGTCCATGCATGCTTGTGCATGCAAGGGTAAAATACATTATGAGGGAATATGAATGGGTCCAGCCCACAACAAAACATGTGCAAACATGATTTACCTGTTTCTCTCTCAGACAATGTGTATTCTTCTTTTGGAGTGAGGGCTCCACCTGCTCCTCTGTTGGTGGGAAGGCACAGGTCTCGGCACTGAGAGACACCAGGACACGTGCTACGTCCATCTCATAAAAAATAGGCCCAATAAGGTTAAATATCAATGATGCAAATCCGAAAGTGCACGTGAATTAAAGCGTAAATGAGTTCGTTCCGTGTGTCTTACCTGAGAGATGTTCTACTTCAGTAGGTTCTGAGGATGACACAGGGGCAACAGGATGATGGAACACCACAGTTAGTAGTGAGACCTGCTGGGTGGACGGCTGGTATGTATCTTCCTCCCTAAGTGGAAGTCCAACAGTGGGACTGTCTTCTGGGACTTGTGCTTCTCCCAGTCCAGTGGAACAGGGCGACAGCCTGGCTCCACATACTGGAGTCCAAACCGCTCGCCTGTGTCTCCAGCTGACACGTGAAGCGCTGGATATTTGGCCTGCCCAGTCACCTTCGTGGATCCCATGTTTAGCTCTACAGTCCCGGTAGGACCATGTCAGGCAGCTTCAGGTCCACCAGCCTCTGGAAGTTCCAGTGAACCACTCCTGTCATCCCCTGGGCCTGGAACATCTCGGTAGTGACGTTGTTGCCTGACACCCACTGAGCCTGGTGAAAGTGGAAGCCCTCCTGCTGAGAGGTTCCTCTGAGTGATCCAGATAGGAACATTCCCCTTTTATATGGTTCAGCTGCAGGGTTCCACAGTACCTGTAGAGGATCCCTTCTGGGTCGCTCAGGCAGCCTCTCAGGATGTGGACACGTTGTATCACCCACTCCTTCAGAATGGATTGCTTGAACAGGAGCACATCATCTGGGTCCTTGGCCAGAAAGAAGTGGTGAAGCACATCTTCCACCCTCTTTACCAACTCTCTGGGCTGTGGCACCTGTGATGGAAATTTATAGATTTTAGTTACATTTTACATTGGTTTATGAATATTTATAGCTAGAGTGTATTGCTGTTTTACAAAGTGTATCTTAATGTTTATTAGCAAATGTGCATTGTAATATATTCAGAGGAACAGCTTGACACTGCTAAGAGTAAACATCTTCCTGCCAGTAACTGCTTTTAGTTTAAATAAATACCCTTATGCTGCAAGAGAAAAATGGCAAAAAACACTTGAATATATCCAAACAATATCAAAACTGCAATTACTGCATTCAAAGATGATTTGACTGTGGTATATTTTAATAAATAATCTCATCCCCGTTTCTAAAAAAATTTCACTTAAAAACTGTACCTAAATCAAGGATTGATCCCCAATCCTTGATTTTCTTCTTTCACATTTGTTCATAAACCTAAATTTTAAACTTTACAAACGTGTGAACATATCTCCGATACTACTCTTTATAAAAAACAATCAGATTTCTTTGATATCGCTACTTATATCCAACTTTCCGAACTTCCGCTACTAGTCTTAGCCCGCTAGCACTGCACGCGTGGTCTCTCGCCTATCGATCGTCTTACTTACACCTGTATAACTGAAAGCTATAATTCGCCATTATAGCACATCTGCTATAATGGCGAATATAGCGGATGTGTGTCTAACGCTACCTCTGTGTGCAGGTGAAGACACCTTTGAACTACATTCGGTGCAGTTGGAGCTCGAATCCGTCGAGAGGCAGATCCACGACCTGCTAGAGAGACAGGCCGAGCTGCGAGATCGGCGGTCCGCGCTTGAAACATCACGCGCCGATGCTCACAGGTCAGTGGTTAATAATTTTTTGACTCCGACCTCGTCTACTCCGTGTGTTTCTCTGCACAGGTCCCGAGCAACCAGGACGCGATCATCCCTGGCTTCATTCACTCCGGCACCGACACATCACCACGGACCCTGGATGATTCCACGGCGGAAGACGCGAGCCAGGACCAGACCAAGGACCTCCCCGCCCCTCCCGGTTTTCGAGATCTCCACCCGGAACCGCTTCTCACCTCTTCGCGAGTCGGAGCGCGACGCCGCCGTGATCATCGGCGATTCCACCGTCCGTCATGTCCGCGCTATCTCTGGCAAAGGTAAGGTGCGCACTCACTGCTTTCCTGGTGCTCGTGTTCTTGATGTCTCTACGCAGGTTCCCGAGATCCTGAATGGTGACGAGCGCGTCGGAGCTGTCGTGCTGCACGTGGGAACGAACGACACCAGGCTGCGGAAGACGGAGGTACTGAAGAAGGACTACAGGAGCCTGATCGAGACGGTACGCAGCACTTCGCCAGAAACAATGATCGTCGTGTCTGGACCGCTTCCCACGTACCGACTAGGACAAGAAAGGTTCAGTAGATTATTTGCTCTAAATGAATGGTTAATGTCATGGTGTAATGAACGGAGACTGCTCTTTGTTAATAATTGGAATCTGTTTTGGGAGCGACCTAGGCTCTTCCGTGCTGATGGCCTTCACCCCAGCAGAGTCGGAGCAGCTGTTCTGTCGGACAACATCTCCAAGACGCTACACACCATATGACTAGTAAGTCAAAGTCCAAATCACAGTATTTGCTGTCCCAACTTAATTGATATAAGTACCAATGTAGAACATTATATAGAAACTGTGTCTATTCCTCATTTAGTAAAGCCAAACAATACATCTACTGTAGGATCTAGGAAAAATCTAATTGTAATTAAACCAGAAAATCTCAATATCAGTGAACAAAAACAATTTCTAAAGCTAGGTCTTCTAAACATTAGATCGCTCACACCTAAGGCGGTTATTGTAAATGAAATGGTCTCAGATAATAGTTTTGATGTATTTTGCCTTACTGAAACCTGGCTTAAACCAAATGATTATTTCGGTCTAAATGAGTCTACTCCACCAGGATACTGTTATAAGCATGAGCCCCGTCTGATTGGTCGTGGCGGCGGTGTTGCAACAATCTATAGAGATATTCTTAATGTTACTTAGAAAATAGGTCACAGGTTTAATTTGTTTGAAGTACTTGTGCTAAATGTTACACTCTCAGATGTAAGAAAAAAATCCCTATTATCTCTAGCCTTGGCTACCGTATATAGACCTCCAGGGCCTTACGCTGATTTCCTAAAAGAGTTTGCAGACTTTCTATCAAATCTATTGGTCAATGTCGATAAAGCAATAATTGTTGGAGATTTTAACATACACGTAGATAACACAAATGATGCGTTTGGGGCTGCGTTTACAGATTTGTTAAACTCCGGGGTCACGCAAATCGTCAGTGGTCCCACTCATCGCCTAAATCATACGCTAGATTTAATTATATCATATGGAACCAATCCAACAGATATAGATATTATACCGCAAAATAATGATGTCACTGATCATTACATGGTAACTTGCATACTACGTACCACTGAAATCTGTCATATTGCGCCACGTTATCGACCAAGCAGAACAATCCTTCCAACCACAATATATAGATTCTCAAATAGCTTACCTGATCTATCTCAGCTGCTCAGTGAACCCAAACAAACAGATGAACTAGAGGAAATGACTAGCAGTTTGAGCACCATTTTCTCTGGTACATTAGAAATTGTTGCACCAATTAGATTAAAAAAGTTTAGAGAAAAAACTAGAGCACCATGGTACAACAGGGCTACGCATGCTATCAAGAGAGAAACTCGTAACTTGGAGCGTAAATGGAAACAAACTAATTTAGAGGTCTTTAGAATCGCATGGAAAGACAGTATGTCACGTTACAAAAAGGCTCTAAAAACAGCCAGGGCTGAGCACCTCCGCATACTAATAGAAAATAACCAAAATAATCCAAGGTTCTTATTTAACACCGTGGCTAGACTAACAAATAAACAGAGATCACCTGAGCAAAATATTCCGTTACAGTTTAGTAGTAATGATTTTATGAATTTCTTCACTGAGAAAATAGAAAACATCAGAAACACAATTGTTAATGTACAGTCTTTTATGGTGTCTTATGATTCAGCCTCAATTATCGCCCCTCAAGAACAACTACACCCCTTTACAACTATAGGACAGGAAGAGCTAAATAAACGTATCATTGCATCTAAAACAACAACATGTTTACTAGATCCAATACCCACTAAACTACTGAAAGAAGTGTTACCTGTAGTGGAAGAGCCTCTTCTCAATATTATTAACTCATCTTTATTTTTAGGTCATGTTCCAAGAATATTTAAGCTGGCAGTTATAAAACCTCTCATTAAGAAACCACAATTAGATCCAAATAACCTAGCAAATTACAGACCCATCTCAAATCTTCCATTTATGTCTAAAATAGTAGAAAAAGTTGTGTCCGCTCAATTGTGCTCTTTCTTGCAAGAAAATGATATCTATGAAAAATTTCAGTCAGGATTCAGACCGCATCATAGCACAGAAACTGCGCTAGTTAAAATTACAAATGATTTACTTTTAGCTTCTGACCAAGGCTGCATCTCAATATTAGTTCTACTCGATCTTAGCGCTGCGTTCGACACTATAGATCATAAAATACTCTTGGATCGACTACAAAACTACACTGGTGTTCAGGGACAGGCATTAAGCTGGTTTAGATCGTACTTATCAGACCGTTACCATTTTGTCTGTTTAAATGGGGAAAAAAATCGAAGATAACGTCAGTAGACTATGGAGTGCCACAAGGATCTGTGTTAGGCCCTCTATTATTCTCAATATATATGCTGCCACTTGGTAAAATTATAAGAAAACATGGAATTAATTTCCACTGTTATGCTGATGACACTCAATTATATATCTCATCACGACCAGATGAAAACACTAACTTATCTAACTTGACAGAGTGTCTTAAAGATATAAAATGCTGGATGACGCGTAATTTCCTGTTATTAAATTCCGATAAAACGGAGGTATTACTTATTGGTCCAAAAAACTACCCACAAAATCCCTTACAATACAACTTTAATTTAGAAGGATGTCCTGTTACATTATCCACTACAGTAAAAGACCTGGGTGTTATACTAGACCGCATCTTGACTTTCGAAAATCATATTTCATCTGTTACGAGAACAGCCTTTTTTCACCTTAGAAACATTGCTAAGCTACGTAACATGCTATCTGTTTCTGATGCAGAAAAGTTAGTTCATGCATTCATGACCTCGAGACTAGATTACTGTAATGCTTTATTAGCTGGTTGCCCTGCATCCTCAATAAACAAGCTACAGTTAGTCCAAAATGCAGCCGCTAGAGTTCTTACTAGGTCAAGAAAATATGATCATATAACACCGATTTTATCATCTCTACACTGGCTACCTATTAAGTTCTGTATCAATTACAAAGTATTACTACTGACCTATAAAGCCCTAAATGGTTTAGCTCCTGTGTATTTAACGGATCTTCTATCACCATACAATCCATCGCGCTCTTTAAGATCACTAAATTCAAGGCTTCTGGTCATACCTAGGATATCTAAGTCCACTAATGGAGGGAGGGCGTTCTCACATTTAGCTCCTAAACTCTGGAATAGCCTTCCTGATATTGTTCGAGGCTCAGACTCGCTGTCCCAGTTTAAAACTAGATTAAAGACGCATCTCTTTAACCAAGCATTCACATAATGCTTACTTTTTATACTACTGCTGAATCAGTTATAATGCATTAATATTATGAACCTCAGCTATGCTAATTATTTCCCATCTGCTTTTCTGCTGTTATCTCGGGACGCCAGTCCCGAGGTAAATAGCGTTCGTCAGCTCCAGTTTGTATCCAGCCTCTCACGGAGACTTCAGATGCCCCATCACCATGGATTACGATCTTGAAATGGGATACATAGACTAACTATTGCCAACAAAAGCCTTCATCAGCCAAACAAGGACAATTGGATCTAAGTGAACTTCTGGAATTTAATCAAGGATGGACTTCAAAGACACTGGTCACTAATCTTGCAGTTCAAACACAATCACTGTCTAAATACTGACCCTTAACACTTAATAAGTTTAATAATTTTTTTAATCATGTTTTTTAACTATAAATAATTCTTATTTACATTATTCATGATGTTAGCCAGAGGGGAACTGGCCCCCCACAGTGAGTCTGGTTTCTCCCAAGGTTATTTTTCTCCATTAACCATCATCTTTTGGAGTTTTGTGTTCCTTGCCACAGTCGCCTTCGGCTTGCTCACTGGGGTTATTAATACAATTTTTATTTAATTATTTTTAAACACGATAAAGAATCATATCTTATCTAATTCCACAACAAGGCTCCAAACAAAAAATCAATTAAGGAGCCATTGGCTCCTATAGGGGGAAAAACAGGCGCCAAATATTTTCATTTTTAACTCCTTCCATTCCTTTTCGTCCCGCAGCTCGCATGCAAGAAAAACTGCACGTGCTAACAGTGTAGTCTGTGGAGCATTCTTCGCAATTATGTGATCACGTGCATTTTTTATGCTTGTTACTGTCACCGTGTTTTCTCACAGTCTCTTTTTTGAAATGGTTAGTTCCTGCAATGAACTCCGTTTTCCCCGCTATTTCTTTGATATAAACTTTTGTAATGTATTTCGGGAAATGTAATGCAAATTTTAAAATCAAAAGGGAGTAAATTTTTACTGTCGCCAATGGCGAACTTGACAGAAATTACACTCGCAAATAAATTTATTTGGTCGCAAATGCAACCATTTTTAGTCGCAGTTTGGAGCCCTGCACAATGATGATGATTTATCGACTTTATAGACATTACATTTTTATCGTCTGTTAATGCTGAACTTCTGTAAAGCTGCTTTGAAACGATGTGTGTTGTGAAAGGCGCTATACAAATAAAATTGACTTGACTTAAATACGTGTGATATTATTTTCAATAAGCCATGAGAATAATATTACTCCAATAAGAGAATCAATCATAATTTTCTTATTAAACCTAATTCCTTACAGTAGAAATTGTGAGCGGACACAAGACATTTTATAATTTTAGTCAGACAAATAAACTAGTTATTTGTCATTATACTAATTTATAATGGTTGTCGAATGTGACTGATTCCATTATAAATTGCCTTACAAAGTAATGTAGAATCAGGACAATTTCATTTAGTTCATAGTTCACATTTCGAGACCCTAAATTCCCTTACATATAACGGTGTGAGAATGAGGACACTTTAACGGTTCCCTTCTAAATTCAGCATACCAAATACCCTTACATATAATGGTGTGAGAATGAGGGAACTCTAATGGTTTCCATCTCAATATAGCATTCCAAATACCCCTACGCTACTTATGAGGTTAGCCTACTTATTATGGAGTACTCTGGTAAATTCTATACAATGAGATCACATACCTTCTTGTAGCCACAACACACAGCTCTGACAGGATGTGGAGTCAGGTATGGAGCCAAGCCAAGCAGCTGAGGAGGTACTGGCACCTTCACTGAAGCTACGGGGGCTAATGAAAATAACATTATGAAACATTATTCAGAGAGAAATCAGTATTTCTAAGAATAAAAGGTGGATTGTACAGAAAGTAGAGCTTTCAACCTGGTAACAAATCTTCAGGAGCTCTTGACAGCGTAGCTTCTGGTCTTCTTTGTACTGTTGAGGAAAAAGTGTTACTCTTCCCTCATTATGGCCTGGCTTACCAATATAAATACTTTTCATACTTTAATGTAACTTGCCAAAATCTTAAGACAAACTTTAAACACGCATACAAAAAGAGAATTCATGCACGCCTACAAACTCTGCTGTTAAGTCATTAGAACAGTTACTAGTGAAACAAAAGTACACAAGCATCAGAATAGGCCAGAACATGGCCAAAATAATAAACTAACATTTGGAAAAATAATTCTGTTGTGGTTCAACAAAATCAACCTTCCAAACCAATGGAGGAAAAAATGCAATGTGGATGATCCAATTACTGCTGCTGCTGGTGAACCTGTGGAAAAGCGCATTACAGTGAAATGTAACAGACTGGATAGATGAAAAGATTTAAATATACAGGCTGCTGGTTCTCTCACTGAGCTGGGTGAGTAACTTTGAAAGGGACAGGCTCATCATTTCCTTCTCCAAATCCTCATTCTCCTCAATCACTGAGAAAGGAAATTTAGATGGCATTATTTATAAACAAAGGAAATGGAAAACACCCGGACCATGAGAATATTTAATATTTTGAACTAACCTGGAAGATCACAGGTCATGATTGAGGTGACGGTTGGCAGAAACAACCGTGGGGAGAGGAGCTGGAGATGTAGTCAGCAGCTGGCTCTTCCTCAACAGGTGCTGCTGGAGCTTGTAAATTTTACTGCCAGGGACACACTTTGTCGTCATGATGAATGCAGTGTACCCATCAGCCCTGCTTTCCCATATCTGCTCCCAGGTGTTTTGAGCTTTGGCCCCAAATCCAACAAGGTTGTCATCTTCTCTTGCCAAAACAGGTGATGCAGGTCCACTTCTTTGAAGCTCCTGGATTACTCAAGAAAAGACAGTAGGCTGTTCTTTCTGTGGCCGACTGGGTTGAACTGTCCATTCTCCTCCTGTTCAACCTTACAGGTGAGGTACAAGGTGTAGCAACATCATTCTCCAGCAGCAAATGAAAGGACTTGCCTTTGTATTTACCAAACTGGAGGATGTAGTCTCCTAACACCTCATGCCTGTCTGATACATCACCTCCTCCCAGGAGCACCTCAGAGTGGCCATTGGCCTTGACAACCTCCTCCCAGTGAGGTGCAGATTTGTCTTGCAGGGACAGGTTGTTTTATATTGTCATTGCCTCAGAGGGATCCTGTCTTAAATGCCCCGTTGGGCCTCTTCTAAACTGAACTGTCCTCCTCTCGGGAAAGAACTCTATCTTCTTCATCCTGTTGATTAAAGCACGTTTTAACAAATATGTAATAAAGACTAATTTAGTAATTGTACAGTTAAAGTGTTGATAGAGATAAAACAAATATTAATGAAATACGCAATAACATGTAATATGTCGTTATTAATAACGCATACTACATAGTAATACTACTATTAATACTGATAAAGAGATTTAACGTTACTTCACATGTAGATTTATTGACTATGATTATATTTCAGCTTAAATAGTGAACATAAAAGTTGAAAAGTGATACCAGTACCAGAATAGTGATATAATTGCGGTCATTGCAGACAGACAAACAAAACAGTAACGTTATCAATATGAGCTAATGTCCTTAGCGATGTTTACCAGTAACTTAGCTTCAATTCACAATTGTGGAAATGACAAAATAATTAATTGGTAAATATGTAACGTTATGGTACTTAACTTTATCATTCAGGTTTCTTCATTTTATTTAGGCCCTACTATAGCATAATCTAAATACTCGGATGACAGTCTTTGTTGTGTTTGTAATTTTTTCTCAGTTCAAGTTCGTTAGTTTCACATCTTGAACACCTAACCTTCCATTTAAATTATCATAAAATATTGAGACATTGAGAGTGTTAAAAACAACAAAAACTAAAGAAAAGACTAAACCAAACTTTATTTACCTTGATTCTAGCGGTTGAGATGCGCTTGAGACGTTGTGGTGAACGTTACCTGTCTGTCTCCCTTATCATTCCAAAATGCGGAACAGCGCAACTCATATCGACGTGTGGCCAAACATATATTACATCCGTATTGGAAAAGTTAAGGAAAGTTAATGCTAACTATTTTTGTCACCGGTTCGAAACCGTGCGGAAACAAACCTTAACGTTTTAATGTTTAACAGCATGTTAACTAATAGTCACTAAAAATACATTTAAAATGCACAGAAGACAATCAAATTAATTATTAACAAAAATAAATTCGAATTCACGGTACAACCCTACACACGAGGACTTCAATACTGAAATCAGCATTGCAGCTGGAGGAACAGGAAAATAACATCACTGCACACGTGCTTCACACTTAAATATGCCGGCTACGGGGATGATAAGGTCAATTTTAGCTACACTAAATGGTACATCGCACATTTCTTATTTAATGTAACATCTGAATATATGTTTTTCTTTCAGAACTTCAGTTGCAAGCTCATAAAACAATGGGTCACTTCAAATCTGACTGTCTTAATTTTTTGAAAAAGGGTTTAGTTTCGTCTAAAAATAAAATCATAAAATCTTTTTTGAGAAACCCAGTGTCATTATGTTAACCTAATTTAGGTGTCCTCTTTCTAAATGTTTTGTCATTCATCTGATATCTGCACTTACAGATATGTTGGTTTATAAAACGGCTGTTACGCTTAAGCTCAGAAAGAATTTTCCAGATAAAATACCCTAATATTTTAACGAGAAACCCAGCCATATACAAACTGCGCAAAGTGCGCCTCCATGATGCGCTAGAACACTCCTCTCTTTAGTTAGTTCAAAACGCGCAGTTTACTGTGCGCAGATGTGAAACAGGTTTAAAAAAAAAAAAAAAAAAAAGAAAGAAAAAAAAAGATGTGAAACAGGTTCACTGATATGATAAATAGCTACACAATTTCTGACGTCAGCGTTACATACGTATAATTTATTGATTGTATCGAATGAGAGCCTAATTTGACAGCACAAGCCAGTCGATCTAAGAGAGTTTATGAGTGAGTGGAGCATTGTAGAGGTCACTCTTCCAGAACATGAATACAACTATAGCCACTCTAAAATGCGTGCTAGAGCTATACAATATATTTGAACCCCGTGCACATTGAGCTTGTTCCGGTGTCGTGCCGAAAAGTGATGGTCCGCCGAAAATTGATTGCCGTCCGCGGGAGCGCGCGCAGCGTGTTTAAAGCTGCGCCCAGTCTCTTTACGACTACAGCTGCTTTTATGTGGATTAAACAGACAAAACGTAAGGAGAATGCAGACAGGGCCGCTGCAGTTGACACGTTTGAAATGACCAGCATATGGGAACGTAAAAAAACAAAAATTAAGGTATTAAACAATATTTTCTCATAAAGTTGTCCTAATAAGTTGTCCACAATATATTATCAGTGTTTCATTTGTTGTTTTATTATCTTACAGATTGACCCAGGGATGTACAAATACATTGTGGGGGTCGTCAAGGAAAGTCAACATTGGATGCTGGTGGTAATTCTCAACTTTTCAACTTGATGGTCTTAGGTGAAAAGTAGTGCATGCCATATACAGGTGCTGGTCATATAATTAGAATATCATCAAAAAGTTTAATTTCAGTAATTCCATTGAAAAAGTGAAACTTGGATATTATATTCGTTCATTACACACAGACTGATATATTGCAAATGTTTATTTCATTTAATTGTGATGATTAAAACTGACAACTAAAGAAAATCCCAAATTCAATATCTCTGAAAATTAGAATATTACTTAAGACCAATACAAAAAAAAACATTTTTAGAAATGTTTTAAAATTTACTTTCATCAGAGAACATACCTTTGGACCACTCAGCAGCAGTCCAGTCCTTTTTGTCTTCAGCCCAGGCGAGGCGCTTCTGACGCTGTCTCTTGTTCAAGAGTGGCTTGAAACAAGGAGTGCGACAGCTGAAACCCATGTCTCATACGTCTGTAGTGTTCTTGAAGCACTGACTCCAGCTGCAGTCACTCTTTGTGAATCTCCCCCACATTTTTGAATGGGTTTTGTTTCACAATCCTCTCCAGGGTGCGGTTATCTCTATTGCTTGTACACTTTTTTCTACCACATCTTTTCCTTCCCTTCGCCTCTCTATTAATAATGTGCTTGGACACAGAGCTCTGTGAACAGCCAGCCTCTTTAGCAATGACCTTTTGTGTCTTGCCCTCCTTGTGCAAGATGTCAATGGTCATCTTTTGGACAGCTGTCAAGTCTGCAGTGTTCCCCATGAGTGTGTAGCCTACAGAACTAGACTGAGAGACCATTTAAAGGCCTTTGCAGGTGCTTTGAGTTAATTAGCTGATTAGAGTGTGTTACCAGGGGTCTTCAATATTGAACCTTTTCACAATATTCTAATTTTCTGAGATACTGATTTTGGGGTTTTCATTAGTTGTCAGTTATAATCATCAAAATTAAAAGGAATGGACACTTGAAATGTATCAGTCTGTGTGGAATGAACGTATACATTATACAAGTTTCACTTTTTTAATGGAATTACTGAAATGAATAAACTTTTTGATGATATTCTAATTATATGACCAGCACCTGTATATGCATATATGAAGTCTGCATTATACAAATCTACCAGAACAAGATGATGTTAATTTCATTGTAATTCTACATTAGGTGATTATACCAGGAGAGAGGAGAAGCCTTTTTGTAGACCCATTGGGAGAAGGAAAAGGGAAGAGAAAACACTGCCAGGACATTACGAGGTAAATTAGTCTATATTAGCATATTTTAAAACGTAAATTATGTGAGAAACATTGACAGGACGTGAAAATAAGTATCATCTTTGTTTTAGAGGAAAACTGATATTGAGAATACTATACAACTGAATGTGTCAAATGCAATTAATGTATATAGTATAAATTGAAGCATCCTTACATTATGTCTTTTAGATCATTCATGAGACACAGAGGGCTTAATCATTCTAGATGGGCATGTGACACACTGCCACACCCACTTCAACAGGATGCCACTTCATGTGGGGCCTATGTATTGAAGGTATGTAGCATAAATAAGCATTGGATTTAAATTAAATACATTCAAGGTTTCCATTAAACATTTGACGTTAAACTCAATTGTCATATCATGCATGAACACAATGAATTTAAAACCAAGGTCACGGACACTTTACACAAAACAAGTGCACTGTTCTTTGTGTTTGTCTTAAGGTACAGCATAGAGTGGGATTCAGAAGATAGGTAATTTTATATCAGTCAATATACTGTATATGATGTAAGAAGGTATAGCAGATAAAAGTTAATAAGAATTACCAGACATTAACCTTTACATGCTTTGGGTGACTTTAAACGTGCCCACAAATAAATACTATTGCTACAGTTCATATTCCTGCAATGGCTGGTTCATCATGTTCTTTCCCACAACAAATCAATTCTTGCATCTTTTGTTCACAGTTTGCTGAGTGCATCTTGGGTGGCTTTCCACTGGCATTTGCTAACTCTGCTTCAAGTGTAAACACCATAAGACAGCAGAAAATTATTACCCATTTGTTTTTGTAGATGACTTGAATGACCTGTGTCATCTTTGTGGGGAGCAGGATGGTGACACTCACTGGGTAACTGCTCATGTTTTACATGTCTTCTCAGGTTTGGCTTAAAAAGGATGATAATCAAATATCCACTAAACATTATTTTTAAATTCTACAGTACGGTCTTGAGTAATTTGCAACCATTGCTAATACTATTGTATAACTATTTCACCATCATTTTTTCTTTCCTCTTTTGTCGAATCAAGATTGACTGTGACATTTGCACACGTTGGTACCACAGGAGCTGTGCCAAGAGGCCCTTCAAAAAGAGGAAGAACACATTTATTTGCAAAGCATGCCACTGAAATCTGTACCACCACACGTCATTCGTTGAAATCATCCAATCACACTTTTCCCCTTTCTGTTGTGTTCCTTTAATGAATGTTGACTGTTGAAGTTTAGCTTATTATTAGATTTTCCTGCAGAGAAATGTACACAAGGACATAAAGTAAAAAGTAAAGAGGTAAAAAGTACTAGGTGAGTTATAATCTGTGAAATATAATTATTCGGAATGAAATCAACTAATTTCAGGGCAGAAATAACCTTTCAGTCAATAAGTAAAGGCTTCAATCACTATTACCACGGACATAAGCTGATGTTTATTTGCACGTTTTGTCTGTTTAATCCACATAAAAGCAGCTGTAGTCGTAAAGAGACTGCGCGCGCTCCCGCGGACGGCAATCAATTTTCGGCGGACCATCACTTTTCGGCACGACACCTGTCAGGCTTTGGTGGAAATTCTAGGAAGCACCTCCACATACAAGTTGCTAACGCAACTTTATTACATCTTTATAATTCATACATATATTGAGGGGACTCATTATGAGTCATAAGTGTGTTGAGATGCATGTTAAATGATACACAGACGTTTCAGTGAACAATGTAGGCCTAATTGAGGGCAGTCGTAAAACAATGCAAACCCAAAAATCACAACTTTAGAATTAATAGCGAAATGAATATATATATATCTCAAAACAACTTTTTTTTAAAATGCGTTTATGTTTATAAAGACGACGTGAATCAATAACGGTTATAATCACCATTAACAATCTATGGTGAGGACATTTGCATTACAACCTAAATCAAACCCAGTTGTGCTACCACTAAACCGCTTGATGGTAGCACTTCACCGACACGTGTACACCTGCGCGCAGCATCTACTTTTTTTTAGTAACACTTTGGTCGAGGTCCAAGCGAGCTGAACCAATACTAAATGTGACGTAAAAATCCTGCAGATCACTGATTGGTTAGGGAGAATCGTCACTACCAGTATCACTGGATTTCCTACTTGACATCAACCTGCAAGTTTTAAAGTTTGCAACAGCGATAACAGTATCATTTCACGCGACTTTCGAATTGTGAAGAATGTCTGTGCGCAAAACCATGCTGTATCTGTGAGTGAGTTGGCTCCGCCCTCCCTCACGCATCTTTGGTTCATTGGTTGACACTGCGTGTCTGATTGACAGAAACAACATGTGAGGCTGTTAGTCTGAACAGACAGTCAGAACATTCTTTTTTTATTAGTTAATTATATTCATTTAAATCTTTTTAATTATTAATGTCTTATTAATTTGTTTTAATATTATAAATCGATTCGACACTTCTGATATGTGAGGCGGCTCTTATGGTGCGTTCACATAAAACACGAAGAAAATTTTCGCCTTGCATTTCTCGCGCGAGTTTGACCACTGGATTATAAATTTGTGTTTAAACTCGCGTTCGCACGAGTAACGGGAACACACAAGGAGGGCTTCTACGACTTGGTTCATAGCAGTGGCGGCTGCTGGTCTTTCAAAGAGGGGAAGCTCATTTTCGGCCTACATTATAAACTTGTCCATTTATTTAAAAGTAAATTCTGCCCTACGTTCCTTTTCGAGAAAATGCACTGTGACCATGTTGTACCAACTATAGCCTATGCCCTGTCAAAGTTAGACAGATCTCCAAACCCCATCTTTGACCAAATAACACATCTGTGAGATGGTTTCATCAAGAGGCATGGCCAGCAGTACATTTTATTTGTCACAGCACTTCCAGTCAGCCAGCTACCTTTGTCATACCAGGAGAGCTGAAAAGACCTGTTATTTTTCCCTATCTTTTGCACTAAATCAATCTTAGGTGTTGATCTGCCCTGCTGTTTAATTATAATTTTTTTCCTCGTAAGGAAGACTTTCAAATGGCTTCGCCAAAATCAGGTCAACAATATTAGCACTGTCTGCCATTGTGCGCAGTTTCACCCGTAGGCCTACGTATAAATGAATAGCCTACTGTATAAATGAATGATGAACGAACAAACGAACGATCTAAAAAAAAATATTAAACTTGGTAAAACTGAAACAAGTAATGTGGTGTATAATTGTGTGAAATGTATTATGCAAATTGACTAGCAATTTCACCAAACAAATATCAAGAAATAGGTTGCAGCAGTTTGTCTTTCGACTACACTTGAGAAATCCGCGATGGGACTGAGCGCGAATAGCTTCAGCGACGACTTATAGTACAGATTCACTGTCAGTCAAAAGGAGATGTAGTCTTTCGACAGATCCTCCAATCATTACGCGGAAGCACGGCGTCCGGGCCAGCCCACTCCTCATTCACCCCCAGAGACGCTGAGCGTCCGTGGGAGGGACATAATCGCAGCATTTATCCAATGACCGTCTAGTTTCGGAGCACTGAAAAAAAAAACTGTTCAAAGCAGCCCCATTGAAGTCAATGGACACTCGGCTTCAACAGGGAAATGCACTGTGACGCTACGGGAATGTATGAGAATGAAATCGAGTCAGCCGACCTGCTATATGTAGCTGATTCTGAACGAACTAGTTTTCGAGATTAACATGTTCTAACGCATTTTTAGTCAATAAATTGTTTACACAATAGTACATATTTGACCATTATTTTTTTGACATTATAGGGGAAGACGAGCTTCCCTTGCAGTCTTAAAGAAATCCCCATTGGTTCATAGTAAAGTACAACCAATAGCTGGAATCAAGTACACGCACATATTTTCAGAACTTACCAAGCAGTCCAACTTCCTCGCTCACTTTCCTCCAAGCGATGTCTTTTGTTGTCCGGTCTCTGTACATGTATGTCGTACAATCATACAATTCCAGGTGCCCACACTCCGCTACAACAATTTTTTCATCCATTTTTCCAGATTTCTTCCGCTACTACGTCAGTGACATACGCTCGAGTTGAATGAAGCGATTTTGCATGTTCGAGTCGCTTCATTTGCGCCACCCGCAGGATGCATTTGACCGTAACGTTTGCATATTATATATATGCAACATGTAGGCCATGCCACTGGAGTTCCATAATTAACGAAGAAATTCGTACTCCACCGGACTTGTGTGTGTATTTTTTTTTTACAATACACCGCGTGATTTTTAAAGCCCCAGCAAGTTTTTGTTGTTGCTTACTCTTTTTTTTTCTGCTGCAACCTGAGCACTTTAATATTATTTATCCTAGCTGAAGAACCTTTGTTTCAATCTATAACGATAAGTTAAATATATTAATATTGACAAAGGTGAATTTTATGTTTATTTGTCATTTCTTGTTTGTATGAAGGCTAAGTGCAAATAAAAGTTGAACATTAATTTATTTGTACAGTTTTTATTTCTTAAATATTAAATAGTTTTATAGGAGGAGGTTTCATAGACTTGGTAAATTCATTTTTCAGAAGTTTGTAGGTACAGACATCTGTTGTGGACGTTCTTGGCAGTTTTTTTTATATTGTTCATATCGATACCGGAATTATATCGAATCGACCGAAATTAAGAAATGTATCGTGATATAAATTTTGGGCATATCGTCCAGCCCTAATACATACACACAAACTTTTAAATTAAATGTTAAATATTAAAAATATTGTTCGTTTTATTTGAAAGAACTATCACCCTATCATTAGGTGTTTTAAGCTCGTGGAATGTTAGGAGCTGTGACATGCATACAAGATCAAAAGAGATCAATCTAACACCGTTTTTTTCAATTAAGGAAGTTTTGAGAATCTAAAAGGATTAAACAACTTACTTTATGCAATAATGATTGTGTAGGGCCTACTAAAATGGGATCATAATTTGTAAATGCGAATGTCCGTCGAATTTTTGGACACCAACTAACAAATCTTAGAGTAGACTGTCAGCAAGACACCATAACTGCACACATTAACAAGATGACATCTTTCGAATATCAAGGTGTTAAATATAATTTACCTCAGACGAGAACAAACGACGCACCAACAGCTGAGGTTATCTATATTTACGATCTTGTACCACGTGCTACTTAAAACATATAACGTGGTAAACGAATGCATCATTATCTTTTAGCAGCATAAGAGAACAGCAGATCTTCTACACGACTATGGCGAGTTCAGTTGAACTTTGAAACAAACATCACTAGCCCCTTAAAGCCGCCTTTTCACTGCATCTGACAGACCGGATATCAATCATTTCCCATGTAGAGTCGCACGTGGGCTGCGTGAGGTTTCGACCATAGATATATATAAAATATGTATTTTTATGTCTATGGTTCCGACCGCCACCGTATGCGACATTTTCGGATCCAATTTGAGGATTAGACCGTATGCAACCGCCGACCGGAAGTGATGTATTTATTTTAAACTATAAGTATCAATAGATTTTGTCCTTAACTTTTTTTCTAAACGCCTGCTACTTCTGTATTTTGGACAGTTAATAGTGTAGAAATCAGAAATGATTGTTTACATTGCAAGTATCACAAAAAGCTTTTGAAAGTACAGTAAAAGTGTGATTAAATGTGTACATGTGTCATTTATTTCTGCACACACAAAACCTACATATTTAAAATCATATCAATGAATTTCTGATTCATATTTGCTGAATTAGGGCTCTTGTTGCTGTTAATTATCATAATATTAACTATAAAAACAGTAATAATGATAAATTATGCTATTAATAATACATACTGGGTGAATATTAATCCTAAATTTTATTGAATTCATCCAACTGCTCAACCAAATCACACACAGTATTGTCATTCTGAGGGAAACCATTGGTAGTCTCTCTTCAATGGACAAAATCCATTGCAAGCAAAATTACAATTCATCACGACTGCCACATAGGGGGAGAGATATGACAGTGTATACAAATGATATATAGTGTAAATTAGGGTAATGTGGGACAGTTTAACTCTATATTTTCATGTGATCCAGGTCTTATTTGTTTGTCTGAACTGTTGGGGTGTCCCAGATTACCATAATCCAAAAATATGTTATGCATTTTCAATGGATTCTGTTTTTCTGTAATTATGAATAGTTATGGAATAATGGCACTGAAATTCACTTTGTCATGACCTTTTGACCTGTCATCTAGGATGAGGATTACAAGCGTGTGCTTGTGACAGGTGCGCTATGGCTACTTGGGTGTGCTATTTACAAAGAGTTCAAGAACAATGACTGGTGGTGTCTCTTCCACCGGGCCCTACCTTGTTTGCTGAAGTGTAATCTCCTGGATGAAGATGCAGTGGATGAAGGGGTCATTCAGAGCTTTCAGGTGATAAGAAGTTTAGTATCTTGATACAAATAGTAAAATCAAATTCTGTTTTACTACCCTCTCTAACTTTGCCACCACCAGCAGCATATACTAAATACATGTAACCTTTGTTCCTTGATGTGTCAAAAGTAACACAGCTGTTTTTTTTTTTCTCCCATGTTGTGAACTTCAGCCTCATGTTATTGTGCAATGTGCAGTTGAGAGGAGGCCAATGTTGTGGAACGTCATACTGAAACAGCCATAAACTTGAATATACATGCTTGCACTACACTGGCCAAAGAAGCAGGTTGATAAAACAGAATATCACTGTTGGGTAAAGCAAACAATACAATCAAGAATCATCAACGTTTTCTATTATTATTTTTCTACAGGGGTAATTTTCCTCATCTACATCAACACAGATTACATTTTTGATGGACTTAATCCCCCCTATGGAGAAAATGATACCCCCAAACCTTTGAATTTGTATGGGAGGGTGAGAGGGATATAATCAGAATTGCCCAGGTATAGTCAACCTTTTAGCCACATTAAAATCTGAACTGTTAGTATTGAATCTTAATACAAGATTTTGGTCTCAAGTTAGATGATATAACACACACAAGTTTATATTATTTTATGTGATGTTCTGTTCTTTTTGCTGCTAAGCATACTGTTGCTGAATAAGGCAAAACACAGTGATTAAACATTTAAAAAATGTTTCGTATAGCATTATAACAATGGTCTAAAAGGGCAGAAAAAACATATGTTATCAACTTAATACAAAGGAAACATTTTCCGGATAATATTTAAATAATTTATTTTAGCTTTAGTAGAATATTACATCAATTATTTAAATATGCATTCTTAAAATTATTTAATTTAACAAAATGTTGTTTTTATAAAATTCTTATTATTCTTATATAAAATGTATATTTATACATGAAAATATGTAGCTGACTTATCATATTTGGGGGTCCTTGGCAACAAAAGGTTTGTTAAAAAGTGACAGCTTTGGTTCAACTATGCTCAGACTTATGTTTATATTCAATAAGTGCATGACATTGTATACAACACATTTGATCAGACAATCAAAAAATTGGAAGCCGTTTTCTCTTGGTGTAGTCTTTTACAGGGCAGAGTACTTCTACTGCATGCCATAGAACTTTAGAATGGTCATCCACTGACAGTAGATAAAACAAATAGTACTTAAATTGCTTTGAAGTCAATCTAACTCAGGTTTATTAAAATACATTAATACAAATACATAACCATTCTTCACATTTGCTCTTTCCAGGTGCAGCTACACTGTGAGTGCCTATTCTTTATGGAGAGGTGGAGAGGGTTGAAGAGAGTGCATTGACAGTGTTTTGGGACCGTGTTCAGGAGGGAGCTGAGAGTTGCACAATAGACCACTGTCAACACAGCTTCCCCACCTACACAAGGATGTGGCACATGTCTGTCTTCAGGTGAGACCTTTGGTGTATATAGGACTTTGAATTTTACTATTTCAAGTAGGTCCACATGATTTCTCTGCTGACTGTAGGATAAAATCTGTGGAAAGCCTGCAGAATAGATTTAAATATGATGCATTTCATGAAATGTCACTGATATCATTATCAGATTAGTCAAAATATTAGAAACAATGTAGTATGGGGCAGAGAACATGTAGACCTTTGTGAATAATTGGAATTCTATGGAATTCTGCAGGCACAGATTCTGTGCTCATAGCTCAATCTTTCACTACAGCATGTTTATGTTGCTCTCAGGACCATCATTACATGGAATCTTCCATTACTTTGACAAAGAGAAGATGACCAAATATGATATGGCTTGTGCAATAGCAGACGCTTTCAACCTATCTAGCAGACATCTAATATCAGTGAGTAAACAAAAAACTAAGGCCGAAAAGATAACATCATCAAATCTGTTCTTTGTACAGTCTGTTTGACTGCATTTTTCTTTATCATTGTATATATATCCACATACAGATGATAGCTGTTCAAGTAAACAAGTCCCCTTTAGTTTGTGTTTATGTATGCATACTGTATATAATTAGTATAGTATAGTATAGTATAGTATAGTATAGTATATTATGGTATCAAGGCTGGACTGGTAATCTGGCATACCAGGCATTTTCCCAGTGGGCCGACGCACTTTTGGGCCGATCAGGGGTGTAATGGCCATCGGGAGAACCGAGCGGGCCCGTGGTTCATCCGCGAAACGTGCCGAATGGGCCGCGATAAGCAACAATGAGCCGCCGCGTTATGCAGAACGGACCACAAAACGGCCAGTTGCCATGTAAAATCCTGGGCCGATTTCTCTTCACAGTCCAGCAATGTATGGTATACCAGAGGCGAATAACTTTCTAAATGCAACTGTCATCATTTTTGTTATTTAACTTGGTCTTGGTCATTTGAAATTAAAAAGGGCCACTCTCATTACATGTTCAGCAGTTTGTTTGATGTTCAAGCATACATTTATTATAGCCAAGAGGTATTTATCATTATATGTTTTGTGCGAATTGCACCTTGGGTTACCGAATCTGTCCTCAAGCCACATTTGTACATTTAGCTTCTTTGCTTATTTGAAATGTATTTCTTCACTTTCAGTAAACAATTTATATTTAAACATGAAGTTGAAGACATGAATGTATGATCAAGTAACAGAAGATATTCTCAGTTTCTGTTCTCTCTTTAAAAAAAATGTTTACTTGCTATAGCTATATTCAATAAATGGGATACTTTATGTAGCAATATTGTTATTTGAAGATAGATAAGGCTACAAAGATTTAGAAGTAACCATTGCAGGTAATAAAATCATACACGGTATGTTTTCAAAGCACAATGTCTAGATCGTATTTGATATAACTAAAACAGTCGGATACAAAGGGCTAAAGGCTTAAAGGAATAGTTCACACAAAAATGAAATTTCTATCATCATTTACTCACCCTGCTGAACACAAATGAAGAATATCTCTGCTTTGTTGGTCCATTCATTTCAAGTGAATGGGTACCAACATTTATGATTCTTTTTTAATGGTTATTGATGGAGCAACATAATCTGTGTAAAAGAAATTAGAACATAAAGTTGTTTTGATTAAACTTAGGTTACATTTTTTTTTTTAAAGTGACCTTTTATCCCTCACTTGGTGTAAAAGGCCTCCAGTTTATAGTTATATCAAATAGATATCCACAATTTTCCTGAGCTATCACTAGGCAGCACCATGATGATTCTAATTTTGTTTTCTATTTCTGGTGGTGAGGGGGCATTTTATCCTTCACTTGGGGTAAAAGGCCCCCAGGGGTTATTTATATCATGTAGAGATCCACTGTTTTCCTGAGTTATCACTGGGCAATCCCCATGATGATTCTGATTGCCTGTTTTCTATTTCTGGTCCCAAGATGCAATGTAAAAGCTGCCAAAACGAGCAATCCAGAAGAGAACAACTATTTATATGTTCCTTGGAGTAAAAATTCATTTCAGGCTCAACTTGTGCAGTAGTTGGCTGTCATAACACCTCAGAATAATTAATATCAATGTAACTAACTATTAGCCCCATTGTAACCTTATCTAACCTCATTACTACTGTGCCAACTGCAATTCTATAAATGTTTCCTATCGAAATAAACTCTGTTATGATGATAATCCTTTTTGTTTAACTGTTAAAAATTTGAATAGACCTATTAATATAGTGTATATGACTTGTCAGTCCAGTCACTGGTTTTAGATTCGCGCCCATTTAAAGAAATGAACAGGTATCAGGGGAAATAATACATTAATGATTAGCCGATTACAGTCCAAGTGAAACATCCAAGAAAAAGTTTCATAATCCGTATGACACTGTATGTTGTTCCCGATGACGTTTCATGAAAGGGGCGTGGTCATCTGCACGCGCTGCTCTGTAGCGGTCAGAGGGGACCAGTGAGTCAGCCCGTATGAGCGCGAGCGCACCGCTGTCCATTACCCTAATCGACAAGCGTTTTTTTTCGTGCTTGTAGCCTGAAAGGTTGACGGTTGACTTCAGCGGCGAAATATATATATATTATATAATATATATATATTAACATTAAATGATAACAACCAAACGGATAGACAAGTGTCACTGGAATTCGATTAAAGCAGCAGGACACTCGTGTTCTCCATCGAAAGGTAAAAAAACACTCCCTGTGATGTTTTACATTTCTATAAAAATCGATCAATTATGTCTTTAGTTATAGACATTGCTTAGTCTCGTTTGACAGCGAATACACTGCTTTGTTCAAACATGTACTTGTGAATGGTCAATCTCGAGTCCTCATGGTCTTATCACCGCTCGTGTTTCCTAAACAGAAAGTGTGGCGCACAACTAATTATTTTATATTTGACCACAAAATGTAACTTTATTCTATTATTATTATTAAAAGGTGGAAGAAACAATCTCTCATATAGTCATTTATAAGTTTTGCTTATTTTTTAGACTTTGTGTGTTTTTTATAATATGTATTTGCGTGGGTAAAACAGATACTGACCTTTGTCTAAAGCAGGTGAACAATCAACTTACTGTTACGAATGAATCACATCATTATCAGTCGCCTGATTCTCATTACTGCTTATGCAATTTCCATAACACTAATGCATTCAGTGTCACAGGGAGTGCAGCTTGTACATATTTAGAAAGTAAATCTTTAGGCCAAAACATTTGGTGGAACACTAAGATTTCAGGTATTGTAAGATAAATTCTCAAGTGTCTAGTCGTCATTTTTACTTGTATGGCGCTTTTCACAACATACATCGTTTCAAAGCAGCTTTACATATGATCAGGCGTTAACAAAAAAAATAAACTAATATCTACAAAGTCTTAAAGAGTGATCATTGTGTAGTTTGATTAAATATGGTTGTAAATTGTGTGTAAAAATTAAATAATTGTATTTAGAACGACTGTGGCAAGAAACACAAAACTCCATAAGATGTTGGTCATTGGAGAAAAGTAACCTTGGGTGAAACCAGGTTCACTGACGGAGCCAGTTCCCCTCACGATTACATCATGAATATAATGCTTATATTATATACAATATTACTTATGTATAAGTCATGGTTTAAAATTATTAAACTAAGTGTTAAGGACCAGTGTTTAAACAAAATTTTATATGAACTGTAAGATTAATAACCTATGTCTTTGAAGTCCATCCTGGATTAATTGCAGAAGTTAACATTGATGCACTGTCCCTTGTTAGTTGGCTGATGAAGGCTTTTGTTGGCAATTAATTGATACTCTATATATTTTATTTCAAGAGTGTAGTCCATCAATAGACAAAGGTGATGCAGGCAGAGTCAATGAGGTACATTGCAGTTCAACCGGAAGGTAATTTCGGTGAGGTTCGGTGGGGTCCATCCTAAATCCAAGGTTCAGGCAGTGGCATATGATGTATCCAATGTCTTACAGTTGGAGTTGGCATCAGTTCATCCACTGAAGTCAAAAGACTGAAGTGATGTCTGGTTAGCACCGGCTGTAGTGTCGTCATCACTCAGCGACACATAGCAGTGGAGTCCGACACCAAGCAGGATTGCACCAAGCAAATTGTATTGATAATTGATTGACAATTTCGGGTTGCATAAACTGAAGAAAAAAATAAACCTTATGAAAAGATCAAATCACTGCATCATCTGTTTGTACTGAGGCCCACTGTAGCTCTTGCTGCCTATTTGTGTGGGTCCTTAACTATTTGAATATATATATATATATATATACACTTTAGCATATTGCATGAAAATAGTGACCCTTAATTAAAAATGAGATTTAATTCTAGAAGTTTTGACAAGATTCAAAACACAATTATTAATTGTAATGATGTAGCAATATTGTTCAGACATTCAGCAGTACCAATGGTTTTAGTGAGAACAGATGTCCTGTTTGAAACGGACTCAGTGTAAATGATATATTCCATTTAACATTGTTTTAAAAGTGTTTGAACTCTGCATTGCCAGTTTGCTGTATTAAGAGCCATCAAATTAATAATTAACCTTGAGTACTGTTTGATGTTATCTAGACCCAGTGAGTTCTGTTGTCAGTGTTGTTGATGCCATTCCTGTTCATGAGGCTTGATATTCACAGATCATGTAAAGAGGCATTTATTTAAGTCATACAGTGTTTTTGTTTGTCCTGTATGTTATTTTTGGTAATATTTTGAAATATGAGTCTCAGTATATAATATTTAGTGGACTGAAGAGATTTTCAGAAAATTCATACATTTTGATGAAATAATTGGAAGCAGAATGGTGGTCATGAATCAGTTTGGCTACAGATAATCCAGATTGAAAGCCTGCCATGAACAAGGCCTATGTTGTTAGTAACCTGGGTTAGCTGGAGTACACAGTTGAACATGGTATTGTTTCAGATTTTTAGCATTATTCGGAATTATTTTTGAGTAGTGGTACAACTAAAAGAGGGAGAATAATAGTAGTGTATTGAACATTGTAGTCTGATTGCTCCTGAGTTTTGAAAGAATATTTATTTGCTGATTACTGCCCAGTGGACACCCAGTATATGCATACAATATATACTGTGTGTATATAATGTATAGATATATGTAAAGAGATACAAAAAAAAAAAAACACTCTAAAGACAAGCAAAAAATGCAAATGTAAAAAATTTGCATTTATCTTTTAATCATTTAAAAATATTTTTTTTACATTTCTTTTACTTATGTACAGCAAACTATAACTGGCTATGACGTGTAGCCAGGTGTGAGAACCTGAGGTGCACTTGATGTCATATGCATCATAAAAGTATTGTTTTTTTAATATTTAATTTTAATAGGGGTGACTGAGGGCAATTGGAAATGTATTTATTTTTTCCTTCATAAATCACAGACAACTACAAATCAAGAAATAAAAATCTTACAGTTTTACCGGTTAAGAAGACCACACATTAAAGTAAATATGATTTTTTAAAGTACTTAATATATTACTGAATCTAGTTCCACCTTTATGTTTTACAAACTCATAAATAATGTTTGATGCAAAAGTTGTATCGACATTGATTATTTGAAATGAGTAAATACTTTAAAAAATATATATATTGATCAACTGTTCAGTCAAGAACAGTCTTTAACTAAAAACTTTAATGGAAGAATGTTCATTACATAATGATCACATCTTTAAATCCAGTCATGAAATTTGCATTTCATAAGAAGAGTTACAGTTGCCTCAACCTCACAGCCATGATTAAATATTGAATGGAATTGCAAATTTGAAGGCCACAATAAGATCAGTTGATCTACTAAATTTCCCACAACATTGCATGAAAAATTCAATTGATATGCACTGTGCTGTGCTTTCACATGTAACATGTAAACATGTTTCTTATGCTAACTAGGTATATCCTGTTTTTGTCTGTGATGGTTCTTTATGGTTCAGTCACATAATTTAGTTGGCATTGTTTATGATTCAATCACTTTCTGAGTCAAGTGGGACTGCAATGACAAGGTGTGAATGTCTCAAGCTATTTGGATGATACAGTTATGTAAATTGGATTAGGGCTGGTTGAATTCAGAGTCTTCACTCATTAGATGTTTTGTTTCACCTGAAAGCCTTTATCAACATTTGAAATACTATCCCCTGAATTATATTAAATTACAATATATGCATCCCTAAAGTCAGACTTGATGACTGTAGTGCGACTGCACATTCTGACGCTCCTGATCTTCAACAATAAAGAATTCTGCTGAAGATATACCCGAGTCTCCTTGTCTTCTCTGAGAGTTTCCAGCTAGCTAACAGCGATTGCATGAGCTGTGATGTTAAACTTAACCTCCTAACATAGTTGTTACAGCTGAATTTCTATAAAGCTGTATTAAGAATTCTGATTAAAATGAATGGCCAGCATTATCAAATCACTGTCAACCATGCTAAAATAAAATGTTGCATTCTAAAATTCTGAATCCAATCAATTCTGATCATCATTGTCTCATGTCTGCCAAACATGTTGAGTGGTCCAAACATTATCTGCAGCATGAAACTGGACATTTGACCAGATGTTAGTAGGGAATGCAATTAGCTGCATAAGAAAGTTATATGATGCTCCCTTGCTCCCTAATTAACCTCCAGTGTGCTGTCTGTCTTCACTGGTCTTGGAACAGTTTGAAATGCATCTTATTTTCAGCATAGAAGAAAGAGACAGAGAAGGAATTAGCCTTTTGTTAAAAAAATTTCACAAGGTGAAATGATCTCACTTATTTTTCTCTGGAAGAGAGAGAACTTCATTAAGAAATTGTGAGTGTCACAATTGCCTTCTGTTGAAATTGGCCCTAGTTTCTGCTCCAACCCTCAAATCTACAACAGGAAATAGTTATTATGAGCATGTTTTATCATAGTATTTACTTCTTCCTAGGTAGCCTGCTCCCCTCCAGTGTGTAGATGAATTACGAGCAGCCTCCACCGTACATGGGGTCTGGCCCCACGGCTCCAGGATACCCCCCTCCTACCGCTCCTGGATACCCTGCTCAAGGATTCACACCACAAGGATATCCTGCACAGGGATACCAAGGATATCCAGCCCAGACTGACCAGCCCAACCCTGGTTACCCAAACTACCCTCCTGGACCCCCTGGATCATACCCAGTCCAGCCAGGGTATCAGGGATATGGAGGCCCAGTGTATGGCGAACCTCCGAAAAATACAGGTATTAGCCTCATTTATGCATTTAATTTGGAATTTGGGGCCAAGGGGACACAGTTTGTTTTTTCAACTGTTTAAATTACATAATTAAATTGTTTAAGCTGCTGGGAAAATAGAAAATGGTAGCCTATCATCTTTTGGGGCTAAAATGCACATGTGTTTTAAACTATATATATTTTTTAAAAATCTCATTTTTATAATCTTGGACAACCTTATTAGTCATTGAACCATATTTATAGTAATTAGGAAACCACAGAAAAATTTTAGTTTAAAATATGTCAAAGATTTTTGTCGAGAGAAGCATTCCGGGTCTTTTCAGATTCTGAGCTGTTGTTTGTGTGTGTTTGTCTGCAGTGTATGTGGTGGAGCAGGGGAGACGTGATGATTCTGGGGAGCAGGCGTGTCTAACTGCATGTTGGACTGCTCTGTGTTGCTGCTGTCTCTGGGACATGTTGACCTAGAATACCAATAATATGAAACCACTGTGAGCCTTAATTTGTAACAATATTTCACTCCACATTTCAATCTTTATGTATGACTACTGAAAAATCTGGTTTTGTTTGTGTCAGTTGCTCATCTTTGATGATGGGCATGATATGCACTAAGAGATATTTATAGCTGATTGCATTGATCTTATTTGTATAAGCATATTAAACCATGTTTTTATTTTTTGTCTGAGAAAATAATGTAATCTCTTTATTAATGTATGCAGAAATTCAAATATTACTTGAGCATAGACCAGATTTGATAATAAAATATGGCCTTGCACATTCTATGAATGTATTTTATTAAGTCTTAATGAAATTTGTGCCGAAACGTCAATCCAGGAATAATATTTGTTTCTGTTAATAAAATAGATATTTTTTTTATAAGAATAAATAATCTACTATGCTCCTTTTAAATACATCCATTAACTAGGAGTTCTACAATGAGTTCCTAGCTAAAAGTTTCTGCTATTTTCTATGAAAATGTTAACATGACAGTTAACAGAGGCTATAACTTTGTGATAAACAGACAAGTATTATGATGTTAAATCTCAATATAACTTTTATAAACTGCTTAATTGACCTAACTTCACTTCCATCATACATTAGAGTTCTGTGGGTGTGGGATTTATTAAGTGCAATCTGCTGTCACATCACAATCGAGTTGCATTGTGGGATATGGAGCTGCCTGAAGCGTACATCAGTGAGGTACAACTAGAGGTTGAGGGTCTGTCAACAGAAACTTCCCTCACTCACTTAATGAAGTGGAATGGACTTCCAAAATGGTGGAGGGGATTCCCCTGAGGGGAAGTGCTTAGGGGAGTTAGCAAGTGGATGTTAAAAGCGAAGTAGAACGCAGCAGAAAACATTTTGCATGCTCAATCCCTTGTGTGACCGCCCCTTAAGAGCAAGTTTACTAAAAGGCAGACCTTGACCTTGTGGCCATGGATGACGTCATGTTCTATGAACACTCTCAAATCGCTGGAGACATCAAGACAGGAAACTAATATTTGTTGGCAAATCTTTTTAGACAGCGGGATGTGTATATTACTATTGATATTATATGTATTTATTTATTAGCTATGCTATTAGCTATGGATAATGTAGAACCCACACAAAAGCAAGGGTGTTGCCTCTTGCTCCGCTTATATAGAAATACAACATTATTGGAAAATTTGGAAACGGTATCACCATTAAAGCAAAAAGGGAAGCTTGGGAACAAATATGTCTCTATAATGTGGCATTTTCTTTGATTTTGTGAAATATTGAAAAGTGTGAGAAACATTGGTACTCTCTTCAGACTCAATCAAGACAAGAGCAGAGATCACACTCCTTGAGCGACAAACATCTACCACAGTTAATTGGTTCATTCATTCTGTGTAATGGTAATTATACACAGCAAATTATATTATAAAAAATTATATATATTTTGTCCCATTTCATTTGATATACAATATGAATCTATGAATCCATGTTGTCATCTTGAACTTCATGAAAGTCCAGGTAAGTTAATATATTGCTCAAACCCTTTATCTCTGTAATTGGGTTGCTTTGTTTAGGTAGTTGCATCCATAACCAAGTTTGCAATAATAGACTATACATTTCAGAGCGATTTTTAAAAAGGCAATGTCATCATAATACTTATACATTGTATACAATACACAGACTCCATTGCAATGTGGCTTGACGACAGCAGCCATGCTTAAGATAGTTTGATTCATTTAAAGAATAAGAAGTCCTCCTGATGAGGTTTAAGAGCTACTTTTAGCCTTAAATGATCCATCAGTCTTGGATAAAAATTTACAAGTCCTAAAATTGTGTGGTACGGACATCATTTTTAAGAGTTGCACCTTCATTTCCGAATTAGGACAATGTCTTTTTTAAGTCAATTCAGTTCACTTGATGGCCATCTTGGAAACTCTCCTGGGCAGCTATTTTCTATGGATACAAGTGGCATAAAAGAACAGCCATTTACTTAAATGTGAAAAGTCTGAAATCTCCCAAAGGCCTGTGTAGCTCAGGGTGTACTGACGCTGACTACCACCCCTGGAGTCGAGTTCAAATCCAGGGCATGCCGAGTGACTCCAGCCAGGTCTCCCAAGTAACCAAGTTGGCCAGGTTGCTAGGGAGGGTAGGGTCACATGGTGTAACCTCCTCATGATTACTACAATGTGTGATTTTCGCTCTGGAGTTGTGCGTGGATGCTGCTGAGAATAGCACGTGGTGGCGTTAGGGGGAAGCAGGACAAAACTAGTATAGCTGATTACGCCACCCTGTTAAACAGTGAAATACTCATATTTAATTAAATCACCCACAAAGGGCACACAGGTTCATCTGTTTCAACAAAAGGACCCAAGACGTGGATACCAAAAATACAAAATCTTTATTTACTACAAGCAGTAAATTTAAAACATGTAAAAGGCTGTATGACCTGGGCAGAAATTGCACACATGAACACAAACACTACAAAACAAGAGACCGAGGCTTACTAGTGGCAGGTAGGCTAGCTGAAGAGCACAAGGCTCCTATTATTAAATCTTACCACGCACACATCAGCACACCAATGAAGTCAAGTGTGAACACACGTCACTCAGTTACAGAAGTTCCCCCACCACACGAGGCTAGCTAGCTGCCTGCCCTGGGCCTTGGTTCCTGTAAACAGAAACAAAAGTTAACCACAACTAATAATTAATGAAATAATGAAAAACACATTTCAACAGCACAAGAGTGGTAGCAGTTGTTAGACAGGGAAATGGTGACATGAAACATCGGTTTGTACGTTAACCAACTCTCTATGAGCACATCAACACAATAGATTAACCTCACCGGCCCATAAATATAGCACTTGAATATCGGTGATTCATATATTCTATCACACAGAGCCAGAGATGAGGTTAGATGAAACAAAAATACTACTCAAAATAGATCAAGGCTAAACATAATGCAACCAAACAAATAAAGACAAACATCTACAAACAAAGCAGCAGCATCGGAGAATGTTGCCCCGCGATGGAGCCAGAAATACGACAAAACAATTTTTATTAGAATTGTGTTTATTTGAAATATATATTTTTGAATTTGAATTATAAGTGTGATTTTACCAAATTTAATATTACGTTGTATTTTAAATAGGATTGAATTTGAATTTTTTTTAAACTCCAATCCTGGACATTTCATATTTAACCAAATTGAATTGTTTTTTTTATGGCACAATTTTATAAATATGTATTTTCAAAGCAAATTTTTGGTTCTGAATTCTTACACTGTAAATATCCCATTTTAAAAAATACAGCTTCAAGTTTTCAAGATGAAGAAGAAATTCAGAACACTAAATTCAATATTTTTTAAATTCAAACCTATTTAAAATACAACGTAATGTGCAATTTGGCAAAATCACACTTACAATTCAAATTCAAAAGTCTAGAATTCAAATTTACACATTTCAAATAGTTTTGTTGCATTTCTGGCTCCATAAATCTCTTGCTGCTTGATCCGGCAGGGCAACATTTTCGCACATTAATCGGGTGTTTTAGGAAACCTCATCTGATTAAGCCTGCTGGGTATGGAGCCAGAAATATGACAAAACAGTTTGAATTAGAATTGTGTAAATTTCAATTATATACTTTTGAATTTGAATTATAAGTGTGATTTTGCCAAATGTAATATTACGTTTATAATTTGAATTTCTTAAACTCCAATCCTGGACATTTCATATTTCACCAAATTTGTTTATGGCACAAAATTATAAATATGTATTTTCAAACAGCAAATTTTTGGTTCTGAATTCTTACACTGTAAATATCCCGTTTTAAAGAATACAGCCATCAAAAGGATTGTTTACAACATAACTATTTAAAAATATGCCTAAATAGCGATAGTTCCACATACCTTCATGTTGTAGCTCCAACTGTAAATACAAATCACACACCCACGCGAATAACAAAAAGGCATCAATAAAACTTAGCAGCGGAGGATGAATGTTGAAGGAAGAATGTTAAGGGGGGATCAGCTTGTATAACAGTGAAAATTTGCTGTTCCCTCAAAATAACTCAAAACACAGCCATTAATGTCTAAACCGCTGGCAACAAAAGTGAGTACACCCCTCAGTAAAAATTTCCAAATTGGGCCCAAAGAGTCAATATGTTGTGTGGCCACCATTATTTTCCAGCACTGCTTTTACCCTTTTGGGCATGGAGTTCACCAGAGCTTCACAGGTTGCCACTGGAGTCCTCTTCCACTCCTCCATGACGACATCACAGAGCTGGTGGATGTTAGAGACCTTGTGCTCCTCCACCTTCCCTTTGAGGATGCCCTACAGATACTCAATAGGGTTTAGGTCTGGAGACATGCTTGGCCAGTCCATCACCTTCACTGACCTGTGGCCCAGTCTCCGAAAGGAGGGGCTCTTGCTCTGCTTCAGCATGTCACAGTACATGTTGGCATTCATGGTTCCCTCAATGAGCTGTACCTCCCCAGTGTCGGCAGCACTCATGCAGCCCCAGACCATGACACTCCCACCACCATGCTTGACTGCAAGCAAGACACACTTGTCTTTGTACTCCTCACCTGGTTTCCGCCACACACGCTTGACACCATCTGAACCAAATAAGTTTATCTTGGTCTCATCAGACCACAGGACATGGTTCCAGTAATCCATGTCCTTAGTCTGCTTGTCTTCAGCAAACTGTTTGCAGGCTTTCTTGTGCGTCAACTTTAGAAGAGGCTTCCTTCTGGGACGACAGCCATGCAGACCAATTTGATGCAGTGTGCGGCGTATGGTCCGAGCACTGACAGGCTGACCCCCAACCCCTTCAACCTCTGCAGCAATGCTGGCAGCACTCATACATCTATTTCCCAAAGACAACCTCTGGATATGACGCCGAGTACGTGCACTCAACTTCTTTGGTCGACCATGGCGAGGCCTGTTCTGAGTGGAACCTATCCTGTTAAACTGCGGTATGGTCTTGGCCACCGTGCTGCAGCTCAGTGTCAGGGTCTTGGCAATCTTCTTATAGCCTAGGCCTTGGTGCTGAAAACGCTTCTTAGCTTCGCCAGTATGAGAAAAAGAGTGAAATAAATTGCAAAACGGGTCCATTCTTTCCAACTAAAATCCCTTGAATGCACATGACATCATATGTAGATCTCCGACCTCCACAAACTTCCCAGGAGGACTGGATCGCACCATAATAACCAACAACTTTAAAGCAAACGTCTTATGTTTTTACATTGTCTTCAATTCCATTAAGTAAATTGCAATGATTTGTGTGATGTTACTATGTTAGTTTATTCCCTCAGTAAAGTCGTAAAGTTCGCAGTATTGAAAAAAATTTTTTAGCTTCAAATTACATTTCGTTCATAGCTTATAACTGTATTTTTATTTTTATATATAATTTTAAGAAATGTCTATGGAAAAATGATTTGGAAAAAATCATTTGACTCAGATGCTTCACTGTGTGTATCACTCCGCTTGTGTTCGTGCTGTTCTAAACTAATGTGTAAGCATAGTGCATATATATATTAGGAGTTACTGTCTTTATTTTTGAATTTACATATGTTAGCCAGCCAGGTGGTGGCAAAAGATAATTTTTGTGTGTAATATGAGCCAGTTGGTGACAAAGTGAATCCATTAGTCATTGTTTATATAGAACTGCATTCTGTGAGTTTCCACATTGGATACATACTGTTTAAAATGGCAGAGGACATAGCTGTTTCTAGTGAATGACATTTGCGCACTGGCTACCCCGAAATAGAGAGGAATACCATGCTTGGAAAAGCAAGCTGGAAAGCTTACCTTCAGAAAGCTGTAAGCATCTCTGATTGGGTGTGGCAACAGGTGATGGCACATGCTCCATCTCTCTCTCTCACACACACACACACACACACATACACATACATCCATCCGTCTAATCTTGTTTATCCAACGACTTTTTAGAAACAGCACAAGTCCTGATACTATTTCTGAAGTGAACATTTTGAATTACTAACGGAGGCTTGGACGCATCATTTGTTTTGAACCAGCAACAGCAGATTCTGATCGGTCGCGTAATAAAGTAGTACAATGCACAAATGCATTTTTATGACCGCACTAATTTTTTTAACATGTACTTGTACATTGAACTGTTGTATATAAGCAATATCACACTCGCAATCATGCTATATGGCCCTACATCAGCACTGCTGTAATTACCTAAGGCCTTGTAGGGCCATATAGCATGATTGCTTGTGTGATATTGCTTAATTACTAACCATTCAAAATAATAGACGACAGTCATGGAATTAGCCCACAAAACATAAGTTCTATGCACGAATATGTTTTAAATTAAAAATAAATACACAATACTAGGAGAAAAGCTTCAGTGTGTTTTTTTTTTTTGGAACACTGTGATTAGATGTTTGGTCAAAATAGCCTGTTGGATATCAGGAATGTATCACATGTAAACCCTGATATTACACTGCATACATTTTTCTTTAATGGCTGTGCACACAGCATATTATACACATCGATGGATGGTTCTTATACGAAGACCGAAAATTTCTCCAACTAACTGGTGCAGGTTGCCAGCTTGAACAGAGCCATGATGATTGGCTTTTGGGTCGGAACTGATGGCAACCTGCGATAGGCAAAACATCAGGACCAATATTACTGTCCTATCAGAAGGACAACTGCTCCCTTTTGATTATAATTTCTCCTCTTCTGATAGCTTTTATTTGTGAAATGAAAATGACAGAAAGATGGTTCATTTCAATGAATTGTCTCAATACTCTCTAACACTATGCAAACATTTGGTGGGTGATCGCCAATGTGTTTGGAGTGTTTTTTTTAGCATGTTGCTATGCGGTTGCTAGGGTGGTCTTGGATGTTAAGAGGATGTAAGGTGGTTGCTGGCGCCAGTCAAAAGAGCCACGCCCAAGGGCCCTGCTTCAATAGAAGTTCCTATGATTGTGGGCAGTAGTAACAGTGACACATGCCACTAGTTAACACTTCTATTTACCAGCCTTGATTATATTTGTTGAGGGAAAGCAGATATTTGACAAAAATGATTTGTTGGGGTTAAGGTTGACTTTATGACAAACTGGCAGTTTTTTAGATAAAATAATAATGGTACCACTTCACAACAAGGTTTCAATGGTTAACATGAACTAACAATTAACCTTTTACAGCATTTATTAATCTTATGTTTCTACATATACTAATACATTTTTTAAATCAAAAGTTACATTTGTTAACATTAGTAAATGCACTATGAATTAACATGAACTCACAATGAACAATTGTATTTTAATTAACTAACATTAAATCTTAAATAACACTGTAAAAAAAAATATTATTCATACTTTGTTCATGATACCCAATACATTAATTCATTTTAATGAATGAAACCTTATTGTTAAGTGTTCCAATACTGATTAATTATTTAGCTATAACCTCATATTTTGAACCACAAATTATGAGTATATAAAGAGCGTCTCTTAGAGTCTCCCATTTCACTAATGGAACACAAGCATTTTGTTGTCACTCGTGTTCAAAAATTACAAATGCAAATGTTTTATTTCCATTTAATTTCAAAGAACCCCCCATCCACACTCTCACTTGAAGCTAATATCCACACTGACTTACCACAGTCAGAAGAGATTCTACACCAAGAAAATAAATTAACAAAAAAATAAAACAAACAAAAATGGGAAGGCAATGACTGCTTTTGTTTTCATAATATTCAAATACAACATGACCTTTGAGATGAGTCTTGCAATGGTTTTTCACAGAATGTCACAATGAAGCCACTTCCTCAAAATAAATAACCTTACTTGACTATGTACTTAATACAGTCCAACTGTTGAGTTAATGAGAATACTTTACATGTGTGGTTTGTTTCACAGTTGTAAAAGACAAACAATATATATATATATATATATATATATATTACTATTTCATCTGTTATCACTTGCAAGTTGAAAGAAAATTTAAAGAAAAAAAGACAATAATCTCTCTCTCTCTCTCTTTCTCTCTACATATTATACAAAATGTTTGGCTAATGTAAAGTTTATTGATCAGTGTTTCTCTTTGTGAACAGCCCCTGTGATTGTCGTACAGTATATTGTGAACAGAAAAGGACAGATGGTGTGAGTGGCTCACAATCAGAACCACAATGCTGAGGTCCAACAAACGGCTATTTAGAATAGCTCAGCATTGCATGTTGCCATTGAATTCTTATAAAGTACATAGCTGTAAGATCACCATGTCCATTGAGTAAATTCAAGTGGAATGAGAGACAGAAATTTTAGAGACACTGAATTAGTTCCTAAAGGGGATTCAGAGTAGCTTTACAAACACATATAAGAGCAGGTGATGGCTGATTTAATGGGCATTATTATTGTTTTTAGGGGCCTGAGACAGAGCGATAAACTGCTGTGGTATGATTTTAAATGTATGAAAAACCAAAGCAGTGAGCCATCACACTGCCATCACAAACATCAGCCAGTCTGAAATCACTAAAAAATACTCACCACTTTCTATAAAGCCAAAATGTCACTACAAAATCATTGTTTGCCTTGTGTCACAAGGACTTACAAGTGCTTTTTGAGTCATAGTGTCTTTGCTGCTGGCTGTAAAACGTCTCTGCAGCATGCTCTATATTGCTTCTCTCTCTAGGAGATGGTGTGTTATCAGAAACAGTCAGAACTCTGTTACCTCTTGCCCATCTCATTCTGTTTGAGGAACTGGATGTTTGTGCTGCTGTCTGCCAGTTCAGGGTACTGCTCCACCGGTAGCACATAGTAGCCTTCGTAGCCTGGTACCTTACCCATGGCTAACAACTGCTGCTTTTCATTGTCAGCCCATATGCGACCTCCTTCCCTGCCTTCACGTATTTGGTGCTGCTCTCTAGCCCAGGCTCCAGATAGCGCCCTCTGGTGGGCCTGCTCCAATATGCGGCTTCGCTCCTTTTCCAGAACCTCTGCTGATAGCCCATATCGTACACTGTAGGTTAGTTTTGTGGAGTGGATCTCTAGAGTGACACCCCAGCGTGAGCGTCCACTGATCGTCACGTTGATTCCACTGTCTAGTGTCTTGTGTCCACTGTTAAGACCCAGTGCTAGCAGATCGCTGTCTGCTAGTCCAAGCTTCACAAAGAAGTGGCAGTCACGCCCATCAATGGTATAATGAGTCCCCTCCAAGTAAATAGCATTGCTTAGAATCTGTGAAATTTTGCGACTATCTTCACTAGCTATGCTGGATATGTCTGTTAACACATGGCCATCCCTGATAGCAAACATCATGCCCTTGCCCACAATGGGTGTGCTGGTGCCAAACCAGTAGCCAGGCTTGTCCCACTTGGCACGGTGCTGTTTATTGAGCAGCCTTCCCTCGAGAACCATGAAGGCCTGGTTATGTCGTTCCACTGAATGCTGAACTCCAGTGAAAAGCTGTAAAATTGGATAATTCAAAAGTCAGTGACATCTGTTCAGCAGCAATTTGCTTCCTGGGTGATTCTCCTGATAAAAAAGTGTCCAGGTCATATTTAACTCCAAATCAATACTTCACATTACTGTAACATCCAGATGTTTTACTTTTACTATTCCCATTTTTTTTTTAATGATGATTGTCATTAGTTTAATATTTATTTTTATTTTACTGTATTACAGTAAAAATAATGCTGTTGTACAATTGTATAAACTAAAATCAGAAAAAATTAAAGGCAATACTAAGGTAACACTAATATTATGTAAAAATATATTTTTTAAAATTGCGGTAGTGAGAACATTATAATGACCATCTTGTTTGCATTATAGTAATGAATACTGAGGGGTAGGGATACAACGGTATACAAAATTCACGGTTTGGTACGTAGCTCGGTTTTGGGGTCACAGTTCGGTATGGTTTCGGTTCAGCAGGGGAAACAATCTTTCAAATCTTTTAAATTATTTATATTGAACAGTGGCTGATGGGCAACAATTCTTATTGTAAAGGCTCATTTGACTGCACTATTTCTTAAACAAAATTACAATACAAATCTTATGAGCCTCTTATATGCACATTGTATAAAACAGAAATAATAATATAAGTAAAAAAAAATGCAATTCTAAAAATTGTAACAAAATTAAGACATCTTAACAAGGCAGATATCTGTCTCTTTTGCCTTTCAGCTAACCACATGTTCTTATCACTCAAATGTAAAGTTTTTTTTTTCTTCAGGAAAATCTGAATATCTACATTACCAGAGGAGATGGCGGCTCTGTTAGCATTGACAATATCCCCTGCTGGACAATTATAGCACATGCTTGTTTATATAGAATGGGCACTACAGAATTGCTGAAATGCGTTCTTGTAGGAGCTTTATAAAAGGGCTCAAGCTCATTAAGCAAATTCTTATATACTGTGTTCTCGATGACTGAGCATGGTCGCATATCTGCAGCAATAAATAATCCTATGGCATTCGTTATTGCTTTAGCTCTGTCTGAGCTTTCAGCAAGAGGCTGCTTGAATGCTGTGGTGAGACTTACTTGCACAGGCTGTTTATGTTTTGCTACTGTAAGCTCAAAAGACACATGTGGATGGTGTCACTGCAAAAGAGTCTTCATGTTAGATGTGCTTCCTGAGACATACCCGTCTTCAGTGAAACACAGCTGACACAGCCTTCGTCCTGTTCACTACTCATGTCCCAGTTTTACTGTAGTTTACTGTGAAACCATAATGCTCCAAAACAACAGATTTTAGAGACTGAGGTCTTCAATCTAAGCCTTATTTAAGTCAGACATATTTATATATTTTTTTAGTTCCATCACAGTTGGGAAATTGCGGGCTAGCTATTATAAACTTCAAATGCATTAATCTAATCCAGAGATTCTAGTGTACCATGTGGCACTCTGTTCTGTTAAGTTTTGATTCCGTGCGGTCCCGAGTGGCTCCGCACTCTTTTTTATTTTAGTTCTACGCTGTTTGTGTTGTTCGTTACATGTTGCTTTAATATTGGTTTCACGCATGCTAAGATATGTATTAATTCATGTGACTGCATGTACCATACCGAAGGCCCTGTATCCAATCGGTTTGGCGCAGATACATGTACCCTATTGGGGAGCGTAAAATGTGTTTAACTGTCATGAAAATAAAGTCACCATTTAAAAAAAGATGAATGAACTTCAAAATATCTGTTGTTTTCTAGATGCAAAATATAAATTTGTATTTGTTTCTTTTGATTAAAATAGGACCAGGACATTTTAACAAGTTTTGTAAGAATCATCCACCTATGTTATGTGAAATCACTATCAGTCCACTTCAGATCAATTAGTTAGTCTGATCTAAGGGCTCAGCAAATGTTGACAAATAATTTTAATTGAAATAGGAAACAAATCAAACTCACCTGAGCATTATCAGAGTCCAGGCTGGCAAGTATTTCATAGGGAGGGTCAACAAAATAGAGTGAGTGTCTAGGAAACCCTGGTATAATGTTGCTGAGCTGGAAGCCAAACATAACCAGCCAACTTTTCACATCTGCAAAACAATGAAGGAAGAAAAACAATACCAATGTGAGTAATTAAGTATTTAGGGCTGCACAACATTATAGACCTGTTCAGTCTATAAATGCAAAGTAGAAGCGCACTCTTACCGGTCACATAGTTTTTAATATCAATCATATCGCTGAGTGGATTATTGTTCTTGAACATATATATGTTGAACGGAGCTGGCTCTTTGCCTATCTTTGGCCACAATGTATGGTCAGGTTCCGTCCATCGTCCTGCCAGCACATCATAGTCCCTCTGGGCAAAGTGCACCAGTTTGGTGAGAGGATCATAAAGACCTCCGTGGAACCCCAATATGAGCTGGAAATCTGGGTTGGAGTCATAGTAGATCTCACCGTATGCCGTGTACTGCATCTGTTTGACCATCTGTCCATTGCTGCTGAAGATGGCCAGTGGAGTGCCGACATTGTCCGAGGCAATGTAGTATTCCTCACCACCACTGACATCCATAGCAAACAGATGGCCCTGCAGGTCGTAGTAGAATGAAGTGATATCTGCCCTAGAGTGGTTATAGACATGAGTGACCCGAGTGGGGTAGTTTAAGTCAGCATAAAAGTACTGCTGATGCTCGCCGTCGCTGGTTTTGCGGGAGATGCGGCGGCCCAAGCCATCATAGCGGTACCGAACACTCCAACCTCCTGCTGTGCGGCTGTAGGTTCTCTCCAGAAGCCCTTTGGAGTTGTATTCAAAGATGTCCGAGCCCCTCTGAGCAAGCATGCCATCTTCATCAAGCTGATACTGCATATCGCCAAGCCGTGTGATTCGGTCTCTAAGATCATAGCGTAGGGGCAGTAAACGGGCGCTGTTACCAGGGTTTAGCAAATGTAGATTGCCATTAAGGTCATAGCTATAGCGCCAAGTAGACCAGTCATCCACTTTGACGCCCACGAGCTGGCCGTCACCGTCATATTCATAGCGATACTGTGTGGTATTAGCATACGGACCGATCTTCAGTTCGCGTTTGACAACACGGCCCATGCTGTCATACTGCACCGTCATCCAATACATCAGTGAGCGGAATATCTCATATTGCACTTCCTTGATGCGGCCATGTGCATCAAAATGCTTACTGAGCGTCATGACAGCTGTAGTGATGATTTGGTTGATGTCGTAGTATATGATGCCAAACTTGCCAAAGTGCTCAATCTTACCGGATATCTCGTCATAGCGGTACAGGTCCACAGGTAGTGGAGTTTCCCCTATAACTGGCTTTATGCTGGCCACCCTGAAGCTGTTGTCATGATAGGTGTAGTCAAAACGAGCATTGACCATACCCTCTTCAGAGAAGCGATACATCTGTTTGTCCACTAGGGGGCCCAGTTTGCGATAGCGGATGGTGCAAGAGAAACCTCCACTCTGCAGGTTGACCATCTTGAGCACTCCAGTAGTCTCATCGTAGCCAAAAGTGATAGCAGTGGCATCGTATAGCACTTCAGAGAGCTTTCTCAGCTTTCCGTACTTGTAGAGCACACGACGCCCCGTTCCGAGGTAGAATGTGGCGTGGGGACGGCCATCCTCACGAAAGTCATGAATAACTGTGGCATTGCTCTCAGGAGGATTGTATGTGTTGCGAATGTAACCGACAGACACGTGGGTGGCCATAGTGTGTCTAGCCATACTTGGCATGGTGACTGCTGTGACTCGGCCTGCTGTGTCAAAATCAAAGACATACTGTTTCTGACTCTGCTGCAGGAGCAAAACCATGGACTGTAGAGTAAAACAAAACAAAAAAATAGAGAGGGAATACAGTAAAAGATGAGCAATAAGCTTAAAGGGATAGGAAATTCTGTCATCATTAACTTTTGCATTTTTGGATGAACAAAAATAAACAAAATTAGTACATATTTATCAAGCCCTATGTAGGAAAATGTGATGTGATTTGAAAAAAGTCACGACTTACCTTGTCTAGGTAGCTGAAATTCCAAACTTTCCCATCAACAAAGGTTCGAGACAGGATGCGTCCAAATGTGTTAAAATCACTTTTCTCACTCATGCTGCCCCTCTGCAAGCCCACCAACCGGCCAGTAGGTGAATAGCTCACATTGACCAGAGCCAGGCTGCTGCTGGGCAGCCAGGTAGCCGGCCGGCCCTGGGCATCATAGATGATGCGCAATGTGAACTTGCGGTGGTCATCATAGATCTTCTCTGTTCTGGTGTTCCGGTCATAGTCAATGGACAGTAGATTCCTGCTGTGGGCCTGGAAGATTTTTGAGAATTAAAGATTTACCAGGGATTTTAAACTCTACCTTTAATACATACATCCTAATTAACTCTAGTTGTATAATGACAAGCTTACGCGCAACTTCCTCCCAAACACTGTGACCTTGCCCTTGGTCAGTTCTTTTCTCATACGCCACTCAATGGAGTTGAGGCCACTATCAGTAGGTAGTGTGATATTGCGCCTCCCGATGGTAGGGCTCACTGAGCCAGCAAGGATATGTGGCTCAGTGTGAAAGCTGATGCCCATTCCATTAGCATAGGTCACCTGCAGTGTGCTGTTATGGTACAGCTTATAGTTATTCCGCACTTGATCTGTAAAAAGGCGCATGTAGAAGAGATTAGGATAATTAATAAATAGAGTATTAAAATGAATAGATTAGTGTAAAACCAGGCTACACGTTATAGTAACATATATTAATAAGTCATTTATAGAGGATATTTTATATAATACTTAACATACAAGTACATTATGTGCATTTAAATATGAATATATATGTATTATTGATCTGTTATGCATTATATACAGTAATATAAAGTTTTAGTTATTAAGGGAAGTGTACCCTAAAACCAACCTCATATTATTTAATTTGAGGCATTTGGCCTGAACTTACATTGTACATAATGTTAGGGGAGAATTGACAACTGTGGGGCGGATGTGGGTAACAGTTCTGCAGCTTTTGGATGTAAATGAGCTTTATAGTAGCTTTCATTAAAGCAGCAAATATCTTTAGTTTAGTTTACATGCTACAATTGGACCAGACACCGCTTTCCAAAGAAATGTTCCTGTGAAACACAATTATGTACAAGTTCAAAGTCTTAAGAAATGCAAGTACATTTTGATATAATGAAAACAGGCATAGGGCACCCAACAGCTGGATTTGATGTTATTCGTCTTGAATTAACAACAAAAGCATATTCTTTATGCCTTTGTTGGATGTGAGAGAATCCATTATATCACACAACCCACTAAAGCAGGGATATAAACAAAAAGATTAAGCCTTCAAGCTTTGCCTCCTCCTGGAACACCTAAGGGCAGACTATAGATACTTGTAAAACAATGATTTCTCTGCTCTGCTGGACTCCACACATTCAAATAATGTGGCCTCCCTGTAGGTGGTAAGGAGAAACATCAGTCCACCTGCCTGTTCTTAATGGACATGATTTACTGAGGAAATGGGGGCAACAGCATGAGATCTGGACTGGGAATTATTTGTTGTGTGCTTGCACTTGTGAGTTTATGTGTACCTTGAACCACAGTGTAGGACGCCTCTACAGAGGAAAGATTAGTGATGACGGTGACATCATCATCTCTGTTTGAGCTCTCCATATCAATGTTGATGGACTCCACCATCTCCCGATGCAAACTGGTCACCACACCAGTGGGGTATGTGACATTGGTTAGACGACCCTCACTGTCATAGCTGAGAAGGAAATATAGAGGGCAATACTCACTAACATGCACATCATTAAATGTCAACTTCATCTGTTATAATGGAATTATCTTTTTTTGTCCATAAGGATGATTAATTATTTTTAATAACAATCATCATCCCCATGTTTTCAACCATAACATCTTACACAAGTTTTTCATATATTTAAAGGTATAAAGATGTCTTTGAATGTTTGAAAGCAGTTCTACGATACAAACACTAGATGGCTCCAAGACTCCAAGGCTGTGGCGTAAAGAAATCCATTAAAGGAATAGTTCACCAAAAAATGAAAATTTGCTGATAATTTATACTCACCCTCAGGCCATCCAAGATGTATAGTTTCTTTCTTCATCAAAACAGAATTTATAACTTTTAGGATTTAATTTCAGACCTCCTCCTTTAAACAATGCAAGTGAATGTACTCCATTTTTTGATGGTCCAAAATGCATATTTAGGGTGCATCAAAATAATCCACATGACAAACGAAGTTCTTTTGAACGCAAACAATTTATTATTTTTAGAAACAAAACAATACTCATATACTTTTTAACTACAAATGTTCGCTTCCGTACATCTCTGTGACGTACGCACGCTCATGAGAGGGATTCATGATTGCGTTCAGAAGAACTTCATTTGTCATGTGGATTATTCTGATGCACCCTAAATATGCATTTTGGACCATCAAAAATTAAGTACATTCACTTGCATTGTTTAGAGGAGTCCTGAAATTAAATCCTAAAAGTCTTAAATTCTGTTTTGATGAAGAAAGAAACTAAGACACATCTTGGACGGCCTTAGGGAGAGTAAATTATTAGCAAATTTTCATTTTAGGGTGAACTAATCCTTTAAGGTGTGCAGGAAATAAGAAGATCCACGAGAACTACAACTATGACACAAATGCCCAATAGACACCAAAACTAATGTCATTTCACCAATAAATTAAAGTTCTGTTATCTTTTACTCACCTTCATTTCATTCCAAACCCATACTTTCTTGTATAGAACACAAAAGAAGAAATTTTTGTATCTTTTTCCATACAATGTACATTCCCTAACATTCTAACATCTTTTGTGATACACGAAAGAAAGGAAGACATAAGAGTTTAAAATGATATTAAGGTGAGCAGAAAATAACTTAATTTAATTTTGTACGTTTTTTGGACTGTCTCATAACTTGCTTAGTAATCTAATTGATATTCACAGGAAATGAAGATCACCAGATTGCTCAGCCTCACAGAGTGCTGTTATCACCTCTCATACTCACTCATAAAAGTTAGTCCATCCGGTTTCATCTGACTTGGAGGCCAAAAGTTCCATATTAGCAGCATAACTGAGCTGTACCACTTCCTGGCTGAGTGCGGACACTGAGCGTAGACTTCCGGTTGGGTCCATGCCGAGTGTTACCACCTGGTTCTCCGGTAACAGCACAAGCCTGATAGACCCAGAAGCATCCCTTCTCACTCGCAGTGTATTGTTAGAGGCATCAGTAACTGCAGCTAACTCTCCATCCAGCCCATAAGTGAAGTTATACAAGGCCAAGCCTGTGATGAGGCTGATCGTCTGCTTGTGAAGGCCATCTGAACCAAACACATACAGCTCCTGTTCCAGAGATGAGCCCACTTCATATTGTCCGCTTGCTGTGGCATTTGGGCGAGTGTTGCGGACAGAACGCACACGTATGTTGTTCAGGTCGGCAATGTAGAGGGTGCCATCTGGTGAGACGGCCAGCGAAGTAGGAAAATTAAGGCCAGCGTCTGCAGCGTAGCCCTCATCTCCTGAGAAACAGTTGCAGTTGACATCGTTCTTGCAATCGCATTCAGAAGCTGCACCAGCTAGCAGGGAGATTTCGCCGCTGGTGCTGACTTGCCGAATGCGGTTAATGCGTTTCTCGTCTGTTTCGGCAATATAGAGAACACCTGCATGGGAGATGGCGATGGCTGTGGCACTCTCCAAGGCAGAATGGATGGCTAGTTTGCTGAGCGAGTAATCAATGCCAGGCACCTGGCAGTGCATGGGTCGTCCTGCGATTATGCTGACCTGGTGATTCTCAGAGATACGCAGGATGATGTTGTTCTCCAGTACGTAGACAGAGTTGTCCATAGGGTTGATGGCCAGGTCTGTAGGCCACTCTAGACGTACCTGAAACAACAAGCGTTATATTTTATTTAAATGCAAGACAATCTGAATGCAAATACAACACAGGGCACAACCCAGACCAGCTTAGACCAGCATGAATTTGCATGCTGGTATAAACTAGTTGATGGTAGTTAGCTGTTATTTGATGCTTGTCTACATTAGGGATGTGCACGAGTGATCAACACTTGTTAATAATCATTAAACCATCATTTAGCATCAGCTAGTTGACTGATTTTCTTTTCTGCTGCACTTGCACTTCCAGTTACAATTGAGTCCACTGGGGGGGCACTGTGGATTGTGAATCGACAAGGTTGTGGATGAGAGAAGATAAGATGGCATCTGTGCTTTTGAAAACAAAGCAAAGTGTGGCAGTATTTGTAATATTTTAATCAATGGCGCACATTTGGTTTGAAACTGGGGGGTTGGTGGGGGGGGGGGTGTTGGTCATTACAACACATTACACAATGCATAATAATATTTCAAATGACAGTTTTTCTCAATCGCTTTGACTCAGTTCTTGAATGAGAATGATATTTTTTCAAAACAATAAGTTCAAATCTCTGAACAATTAGATTCTTGTTCATACCAAATTTGAATTTCAGACTTATTTAAGCAAATTGCACGTTTTTTGGCACACGTGTGCAAAAGAGTAACTCTGGCCAAACTAACAAGAGCGACAGGATGCCACCAAGAAGATGGGAAATTGTAGTGTTACATACTGTGAGGTACAATTTATTGTTTTTAACAGAACTACAGCAGGTTTTTTCACTGCAATTTTTTTAAATGGATGTCACATTGTGATAATTTTCTGTTCACTATATATGACTTTACATGTAAGAAATGTGTAAAAATGGACATGCAAATGTGAATTTTCTGTTTGCGTGTAACACATTGCTACAAAAAATAAATGTACTGTATACATACAAATGTGCTTTTCTTTTTTCTGTGTACTACAGTATTGTAGTATTGAATTTTCCTAGTAAACTTTTACCTACTGTTGAAATCGGTGTCTAAAAATGTAGAACACAAATTGTATTTGTATATATCAAACATTTCCAGGGTTGACTGCCATGGTGAAAAAACTTCTAAACATTTTGACCAGTACGACTCACACGATGACAAAAAAACTTTTCATTTTGGTGGGCATTGGCCAATTAACTGACACAATAATTAGGTTTTAAAGCATGAATTAAATGTTTTGGGTGAGTTACTATATTTTGCAGACATGCAATAGAATTGTGATGTCCCATAAAACAGTTGTGACAATTGCACAGAATGTTAAGACTATTTAAAAAATTTTTTTTAAATTTGCCAAAGCGATTGAGAAAAACTGTAATGCACAGATAAAGAAAAAAGCATATTCAATGTAGGGATACCGCGGTGTGTTTTTGATGGTTAGATTACCGTCTGAGAAAAAAAATTGCAGTTAACTGGTTTTGCAATTACTTGCACATTTTATTATTATGCAACAGCACTGATTCAAAAAATGCATTTCATATAACAATTGTCTAAACATCTAAGTGGATGTATTTCTGGGGGATATGTGGATGTTAAGGGAAGCCCTATAATAAGAAAATTGATAAACACACACGCGTGCATGCATGCATTGGTGTAGCTATCCTTATGAGGACTCTCCATAGACATAATGATTTTTATACTGTGTAAACTATAGATTCTACCCCCTAAACAGACGATTTAAGCCACTTTTTTGGTGGATATGAGTCTGGTAGATCGAATTCCTATGTTATAATGGAATTCGTGTTAAAGCTTCAGCTTCTAGTGAATTGAATGTTCACATTCCGCTCACCACAGGACCTGATGTATAAACATTGCGTATGCACAAAACGGGCACTGATTTCCCACAAACATATCATGATTTATAAAAAGTAAACTTGCTGTAAATATGTACGCACTCTTTTACTTGTGTGTGTGAATTGGCGACTCCAGCTGGACAAATAATGAACTGAACAGACTAATTATAAACTCTGATTTTCATTTAATTCACATTTTGAATAAAAACAACTATGTAATTAAGCACTTGAAATCAAGCCAATATTAGGCTATGTTATTTTTATGTAACTAATTGAAAAGGCATTCAAATATAAGCTGTAAAATGGAAATATTACACAAGTGATATATTAATTATGAATTTTTATTTAATTATACCTTATTGGTATTCAGTTCTTGCTGGAGTCATGCAAACCAACATATGAGGATCTGTATATATGTTATATATATGAGAGAGAGGACAGTTTAGGGTTTTATTACTACCTTGGTTCCATTCCTGTATGCAAAATACAATGAAATGAATGTGAAAAATGTAGTGTTATGTGATGCTACAGCACTACTCAAAGTAAATGAATCTTGTTGCCGGAAAAGCTAAAGTACACTATTGTTAAAATAGCTGAACTGTTGTCACACACCTGGAAAATTTAGCTAAGTTAATAGTGTTTGCTATTTTAGTTGGTGAAATATATGATGGTGACATCCATGCTGTTTTTTTCATCCATTGAGTAAAGAGATCAGAGAGGGAGAGGACAAGAGAATTGATGAAAATGTGTATAACCTGGCTCACGTCCATGCTGGAGTCACAGCTGAGGGGTCTGACTGCAGTCAGGTCATTGGTCTTTATCAAGGTGGAGATGATGCCATTTTGATCCACCTTTCGTATCATGGTAGCATCCACAAAATACATCAGGCCATTCTTATCCAATGCAATACCTACATGAGAAAACCAACAGTGAAGAAGAGTCTTGGCACTTCAGATTTTTGCATTCTATTCGCTGTAGAGGGAAAGTCTGCTAGAAAATTCACAAGATTTATCAAAAGCTTTTGATGCTGTCAGATGTGTTTAATGTAGAATACTTTCATGTGGAATCTAAAAGATAGTCTCCTAAGGACAGTTCAGATTAGACTTATTACATTTTTAGTGCTGGATGTGGCGAGTGTTTTTCTTCTTTTTTCTGTACCACTCAAAGTAAAACTTCTCGTCAATGTCACAGATATCACTGCCGACTTTCTCAAAACATTTTACCACTCCCCTCAGATCTGCTTTACTTCCCTCCTACACTGACAATCCCAGGAGGAAAGGTGTTTTTTAAAAGCAAAATAATTAGTAATTTGTGCACGTAGGAGCAATGACCTGGAAAAGAGATACTCAACTCAACTGCTACACTAAGATTCACGCTGTCATGGTGATCATGTCAGAGTGTTTTATTCTGAGATAAGAAGGCAGATTTGTTCTCTGAGTGCCATCTCTAACCTTATGATCTCCGTTTAGCTGCCATGTCATTTGTTTCCTTCACATCAGTGGGCCTTGCTAGAGTTTAAAAATAATGTTTGAAGAATTACAGGTTAGAGTGGAGCTGAGGTTTGTGATATTGTAGAAAGTGACAGCATTAAATAATTGTCTAAGGGATTAAATATTGCAAATTTCTAGGTTCATGTGAAATAAAAAAGTCTCTTACATGTCCATGAAGCATCACAAGGTGGATGTGTTGTTTTGTCTTCTGTAAACGCAAATGCTAACTAACATTTTCCTCACAGGGATGGTTCACCCATAAATAAAAACTATGTCACCATTTATTTATTCACCTCGTGTTGTTCCAAACCCGTCTTTCATTATTCCATGAAACACAAAGATGTTAGGCAGAGTATTGAAGTGAACGTGAATGTGACTGAAGCTGTAATTCTGTATGTTTCCTTTTGCATTCCATGGAACAAAAATAAAAGTCATACAGGTTTGGAACAACATGAGGGTGAGTAAATGATGACAGAATTTTCATTTTGGGGTGAACAATTCCTTTAAAAGAGCATTGTGTAATTTGTCTATGACATTAGGACGAACCACTCAAACAGAGCTAATATGTTTACAGCACTGCAGAGCCGCAGTGCAGACAATTAATTATTTATATTAATTATTTATTTTTTATTTTCTCTGTACCTTAAGCTGGGATCGGAGAAAGTGTTTTGACATCATAAAAATTACACAGCACCTTTATCATTTCCTATTCAATCACCTCACAGAACAAGAAGAAAACTGCCTTATACAGTTCTGGAAAAGATTAAGATTACCACTGCTCAATTATCAGATTCTCTGGATTTACTATTTATAGTTATATAAAATAGCTACAATTATAAAATTAAAATTTTTGTTTTATTCTATAAACTATTGACAAAATTTATCCCAAATTTCAAGTAAAATATTGTCATTTAGAGCATTTGTTTGCAGAAAATGACAACTGGTCAAAATAACAAAAAGGATGCAGTGTTTTCAGACATCGAATAATGCAAAGAAAACAAGTTCATATTCATCTTAAAACAACACAATACAGTTTTAACCTAGGAAGAGTTCATAAATCAATATTTGATCAAATTGATCACATTCCAGAGGTTTTCAATGAGGTTCTGGAGATTGGGCTGGCCATGACAGGGCCTTGAACTGGTGCTCCTCCATCCACAACTTGATTGGCCTGGCTGTGTGGCATGGAGCATTGTACTGCTTGAAAGACCTCAGAGTTGGTGAACATTGTCAGAGCAGAAGGAAGCAAGTTTTATTCTAGTATAATCTCGTAAGTGGCGTGATCCATGTGTTCTTCACAAAGACAAATCTGCCTGATTCTAGCCTTGCTGAAGCACCCCCAGATCATCACAAATTTCACAGTGGGTGTGAGACACTGTGGCTTGTAGGCCTCTCCAGGTCTCTGTCTAACCATTAGATGACCAGGTGTTGGATAAAGCTGAAAACAGGACTCATTAGAGAAGATGACCATACTCAAGTCCTCTATGGTCCAATACTTATGGTCTTTTGCAAACCTCAGCCTGGCTCTTCTTTGCTTCTCATTGATGATGGACTTTTTTCTAGCTTTGCATGACTTCAGTCCTGCCCCTAGGAGCCAGTTTTGAATCATCCTTACCATGCACTTCACCCTAGCTGCCATTTACCATTCTTTTTGTAGGTCACTTAATACCATCCTACAGTTGTTGAGTGACGTTCGAATGAGTTGCCGAACATCTAGACCAGCGGGGAGTCATTTTCACCCTCTGCCGGTCTGTAGCTTTGTTGTCCCCAATGTCTGCTGCTTGACCTTTGTTCTTATGAACTGCAGTCATTGAAATTTGAAGGATGGAAGCAACCTGACACTCACTGTATCTCTCTGCCAGTAAAGCCAGAATTGTACGCTTCTTTTCCTCACTGAAATGTTTTGGCATGGTCAACATTTATTTATTTTTTATTCCAATTACTTTTGAGGTTCTACTAGCACTGTTATTGCCATCCAGCTGGTCCTATTGCAAGAGGATATTGATAACCACAGAAGTGTTTTTTATACTTTTCCTCATTAAATAAGATCACCTAATCAGTACCTCATTAAGTAGAATTAGGTGTGCTTTTGTTGGAATTCAATAGACACTGGAATGGAAAGGCTGACACACATGTTGCGATGCTGATTTAAGAAAACATTTTGAGTGGTCTCTTATTTTTTTTCCAGATCTGTATGTCTTGACAAGCATCACCTCTTGGGCTCATTAGTGTAGCCTCCACTGCTTTCCCCCCATCACCACAGCGAGCCTCATCGAATGGGACACACTGCTCTCCCGTTCCTGCCACCACCTGAGCGTTATCCAGCAGCGGTCGTGCCCCATTCAGAGAGCGCACACAGAAGATCTGTCTAGAGTTAGTGTCTGACAGGAACAAGGAACCTGACACTGGATCCACTGCCAAGTAGTACTTGTGGCTTGGACTGTTGCTATGGAAATATAGCAAATGGGAGAATATCTGTTAATAAAATCCTCTGGCAAACAGCATGGTTACCGTGGTGAACATTATGAAATGTGAATGGTTCATTGCTGGTAAGGTAATTGGGGCTCAAAAAAGGAACTTTGATTTAAAAAAAAATAAAAAATAATTAGTTGAAAGTCTAGAACATGAATGAACAGCAGAATTCAGAATGGCAGTTGTCTCTGAAAGCACTACATGGAAGGATCATTCAAATTGGCATGCAATTTACACATTGCTACTTACACATATGATGGAACATTTTAAAGGTGCACTTTTTCCTCATTAAAAAAAGAAACAAATAGTACTTTAAAAAAAAGTTTAAAATCATGTCCAATCACATGAGAGGAAGAATCCAGTCATATCAGCAGCCATATAAATACAAGTTGAGATCACAAGACCAGCTAAATACTCACTTTCTCAGTAGACACTTTACTGGACACTTGCGCTGACAGAATAAATTGATCATGGCTGACAGTGAATAGTGAATTTCTACAATGGCATCGGTAACTGAACGCATTTGCTTTTTCGTGAAGTTGCATCCATGCCACCAGATGTCCAAAACAACTGCCATATCGGCCAGTGAAACAGTTATGTAAAAATGAAAAACATATGTACAGTAAACACTAATGAGTGAACCTTTAACATTATACTGTATGTGTAATTATATTTACCTGTGTCTCAAATCTTTGTTTCTTCATTTAGCAGGGACCATCGAAGAGAAAAAAATAATGCATTAATTCCCTATTGCCTATAATACCCAATATTCATATAACAGTTCTTCTACTTATTAAAGATAACATGAAATCAAAATTAACCCAATTTATTGTCTTAATTAATGTCCCTGGTCTACAGGTGCACATGCACGTTACTTTAAATAATAATAAAAAAAAGTTGTTTTCCAAATTCTGTTAATTATCTATTTACGCCTTAAAAACGCACATTCTTTTCTCCTAACATAATGAAGGCCACAGGAGCAGGGAAAAATATTATCAACCAATCCAATCAAAATCCAATGGATTAAATCATCTCACACACCACATCATTTAAATATCCATTTTCACCAAGAACAATGTTACAGTTTGGAAATTAAATGTTTGAAAAATTTCAGAAAAATACTGTTTCATGTTGTCTTTTAAGTGTGCAAGCTATCAGCTTTACCTGAGCTCTAGTACAGCTGTTGTATTGAGGGATGGGTAGACCCTCCGCACAAAGTTTAGGTCACCCACATACAGGTTGCCCTCTCCGTCACAGGCTAAAGCCACTGGTGCCAGCAACTTGTTGCCCTCAGCCATTCCACTGCAGCTTGGGCAAGAGATGCTGCGTCTGCGCCCATTACCCATTATACTGTTTATTATGGGTGGCTGCTGCTGGGAAAGGAAGACATTCTCCCCACTGCCCTTATGAAGGATGCCTGCATGAAAATAAATAAAACGCTGTCACTAACTGCAATTGAGTGAGATTTCAAATGTGACATAATTCTAATGGTCTTTACACCCACAAATGTGATGTTTAAACGAAAGCATCAATTCCAAGACTATGACACATATATTGCGTTTCATGATCAACAGCCTGAAACCAGTAGTCATTAAAGACCTCATAATCATCAATAATGACCAGAAAAAAATTCCCTGGTTCACTAAACACACCAAATTTCCCCCTAATACAGCAATGAAATTATAAGCAATGACAAATATGTATAATAGTATTAGGGAGAGAGCAAGTGTTATTTTATAGTGTGATGGCATGCTCTCCATCTCTGTGTCCTTATTTGACTTCTAACTAGTCAGATTCCAATCACAAAAAAAAAAAAAAAAAAAAAAAAAATCTCTCCATCTCCTGATGCAGGGAAACAAGTAGGTAACACTTTACAAGAAGGCTGTATTCATTATTGGCAGTATTCATTATTAGTTTTAATAATCTTTTTTAATCTTTAATAATTTTTTATTCCAACATAAACTAATGCATTTTCACATTAAAAGTTGTATAAATTAACCACAATTAATAAATGCTGAAAAAACTTTAATGCATTAGGTATCACAGTTTAACAATGAACAATGAATGTTAACAAATAGAATATTATTGTAATGTGTAACAATTAAGTCTTAGGAAAAAGAAACTTTTTGTACAAAGCATTAAATGCTGTAAGATAAACAGATGGGAAACAACACACTGTTGAGGCTTAATACGAACACTTTTCACAAAGTCAATAAGGGACAGTTCATCTTGGACAAGCTTTTTAGACTTGCAGAAGGGACTTTTTAGACCTGGAAGGACTGTGTTTTTTTCATATTTAACTATTAAGCGTATTGTACAACAAGTGCACAGCCGTGCTCATATGAAGACAACTCTGTGAAATTAAGTTGGCTAGAGAAGGGTTTGTTTGTGGTTTTACTTCCATCTTCTAACTGGTCACACAGATTCTTAAATGTTCAGTATGTAAGATTCAGAACCCTAGTTATTAATGACACCTGTGGCAGTTAAGTGAACTACAGCCAGCTACCTGTTGCTCGTGATCGCGCACAAACTCCATAGGGACGCGAACGTCTACCAAAACTATGATGTAACGTACAAAGAGGCTGAACGTGATTTGCCAGCATCATGCTGACAGATGAGGTAACATAATAAAATTACACAGTTATGATTGTTTTACTACAAACTTTTGAGACTGTATATTATATTTGACTCTCCAGTGCTAAAGCAAAGTGTGGATATAGGTCTGACTATGCAAGACTGTAGTTTTAAGTAATCACTTGTCTTTGCATAATGCATCGACTGCATTTATACGATAGCCTATGTTGGCGGATGATGACAGTAGCGGTTTATAAAATAGGCTGTACATTATAAATATGTTGACACTATTCAGTATTGATGTGATTCCTTCACAACTGTCATTTTATAAATATCGATGCGCTATTGTTTTAGAATAATAGATTGAATATATTTTCTATATAACCATGTTAAGTTATGCATTATTTTGAACATTGTTTAGCATTCATTTAATGTATTTTTGTAGTTTACCTTGCTGATTAATTACAGACTAACATTGACATTAACCTGACTTTAAATATAAAGAGAAGATCGTTGAAATTATTTGAAATTTATGAAGCAAGGCAGCTTGGAATTCGTCAGCATTAGCAGGTAAGATCAAGTTAGCTAAAATTACATGGATCAATCCTTATGGCACTATATTTCACATGATTTGCAGTTATGTAAGCTAACCTGTCCAATAAGACCCCCGGCACCGTATCAGGCTAATCAAGCCTCTGAAAGTCTCAGGCTAATCAAGCCGACCGCGGACGGTGGTGCAACAGAGAGAGCGCGTTTACGGGCAGCTGTCCATCATATGTGTGTGCTTGTGTCTTTTTGTTTCAGTTTTATATTAAAATATTGTTTATATTGTCAAGCCGGTTTTCGCTGCCTCCTTTCCATAACTACTCTTTACACTGGTGCCGAAACCCAGGAAGGAGGAGGTAAACCTCGTAGTGGAGTTCTCGCCGCTATCATCCACCCCAACGGAGCAGCCGCAGCCATCTGCCGGGGTACGGAGGAGCCCGGCCGCCTGGAAGCAGAGGAACGGCCGCCAACCATGAGGGGAGAAGGGGCTCCTAGCCGACCACCTGGAGCAGTCAGGGCCACTGCCAGGGGCGGGGGGAGACCCCTACCAGCCGCAAAAAGAGCCGGGGTTAAGAGAGGACGCTGACCGTGAGCGGGCAGGGGCTCCCGGCCGACCGCCTGGAGCGGTAGAACCGCTGCCAGGGGTGGGGTAGATCCCTTCTGTTCCCCGAGAACATGGCGGGGCATTCCATCCAAAAGAGGCCGGAGGACTGCCTCCGATCCGCCCGGGGAAGCGCGGCTGTCATCTGTTAGAGGGGTGGAGGAGTGACCGAGGACCAAGCTACGGTGTATCGGAGAATCGGCGAGTAAGTGTTTTTCTCTCCTCTCTCTCTCCCACTGCCGCTCCACGTTGGCCTTTTCCCTCTCTTTTAAATTGTACAGTGTTTTTTGTTGTTGGGGGTACTACACTGTTACAGGAAGTACCCCCCTATTTTAATCATTATTGTTACCCTCCACCTGTCCCCTCCCAGATTCAGGATGGTGCCCATTTACGGGCAGCTGTCCATCATATGTGTGTGTGTTTGTGTCTTTTGGGTTAAGTTTGTCATAAAAAATAATTTTATTGTCAAGCCGGTTCTCGCCTCATCATTTCCATTAAACCCTTAACAGTTTAATTATCATGACTACTTTCCATCTCATCTTGTTGACAAAATCCAAACAAAGCTTTGCTAAGAAACTGTACCAAAGTTAATTGTCGGGCAGATAGAGGAGGAAGCGTGAGCCGGTTTCCACAATCCACGTGAGTCAGGTTTTAATTCTTACACAGCAATTGCTTTACAGTTTACATAAAACAAAGAGTGGCTTTTCAGCATACACAAAAAAAGTTAAACTTTTCAGCAATCAAACAAAACACTCCCCCGTCTCTCACTGCAAACACAGAAACAGTAATTACCAGGAAATTAATCTCAGGTGAAACTCTTTACATTTAAATTTATGCATTTGGCAGACGCTTTTATCCAAAGCGACTTACAGTGCACTTATTACAGGGACAATCCCCCCGGAGCAACCTGGAGCTAAGTGCCTTGGTCAAGGACACAATGGTGGTGGTTGTGGGGATCGAACCAGTGACCTGATTGTTAATAATGGTTTAGCCCACTACACCACCACCACTCCTACCACTCTTTAGCACATCCTCTCTCTCCCCAGATGGGTGCTCCATCACCCCCTCGCCTCTACAGACACATTTTTACCAGTAATTTCACTGATGAGACACTGGTAGCCAACAGTGATGGTTTTAATTCAATTACAAAATAGTAATTTACTGTAATCTATTTAGTTTTTAGTACAAAAAGTAGTGCAGCATATTATATATATATATATATATTAGATTTCAAATTCTTGTAATCAGACTACAGTTACTGATTTTCAATTAAGTTAATGGCATTTAATTACTTTACTTGGGTTACATGGATTTCTAAAATAATATTATTTATGCAGAATACACTTAAAATATGACTTAAATTATAATGCTATTTCTGTTTATGTTTTGTGACAACTGAATGGTGTGTGCCTCATAATGAGTCAATGAAATACAGACATTAACCACATTTACATGCACTTAAGAAAGTGTTTTATCCAGGATTTTTGCAGAAAGCATAGCTTTGAAACATCATGCAAACAAGAAAGCTGATTTTCTTATGCCATTTATGGGATTAAGAGAAAGCGGTTTAACACATCTAGGTTTCTCCCGGAGAACCCAGCTATTTGTGGTCAAATAAACACATAAGCAGCTTTCTAACTGGTTTTTGAGGAGTGTGTGAACACACCGGATAACAAATGTCATAGCATAGAGCACAACAACAATTCAAAACAGCGGAAAGAATTGAACATTTCTGGGAGTACAGTGGGAAAATACATGCACTATAAACTATACACATTTATACACATTTGCTTATATGCTCTTGTACATTGGGAGTATCCCATAGTTTTATGTAAGAGGGAAACCCTACTTTTGCAGCACAATTCCTCTGCAAGTCACGATTGAACAACTCTGTAATACCTGTAAATGAAGCGAAGCAATGAGACTAAAATAGCTTTCTCAGATGCCATGTTAGTTATTTACATAAGCATCAAAGGAAAATTATGTTGCTGTGGGGAAAGTTAATTACCGAATGAGCCGCGCATGTATACGGGAGTAAAGAGAAAGCCGCTAACACAGCCCATGTAAACGCATGGAACAGTTCACCCAAAAATGTTAATTCTCTCATAATTTACTCACCATTATGCCATACCAGATGCTTTAGACTTTCATCTGCTGACCTCAAATGAAGATGTTTATCTTCATTTGAATATATGCATTAAAACAGAGCCATCTGGATCTGGATTGAGCATCGAAATGTTGGCACCTATTCACTTGCAATGTATGGAACTACAAAGCTGAAATATTCTTCTAAAAGTCATAATTTGTGTTCTGCATAATAAAAAGTAATACACATCTGGGATGGCATGAGTAAATGATGAGAGAATTTTCATTTTAGGTTGAACTATCCTTTTAAGCAATTATTTTGCAATAAATGGCTTTCTGGTATCCATGTACAAAGTGATCATTATTATCGGTGTTATTGAAAGTAACTTACTTTTACATTGAGGTAATCTGTAAAGTCAGTAATCTGATTTCAAAACAAGAGTAGCAACAAATAATTTGTAATGAATTACTTTTTTGAGGAATTTAAGGAATAAGATAATCACTGTGTGTGTCAATGTACATGTCAATGATGCATGTATTTCTGCATGAATGGCTTATAGGGACGTACCGCTACGGATGTTCAGCATGTGATGTTTGTCTAGAGACCAGCCGCCCAAGTTTGAGGGGTTGAGCTCATACCCCTGCAGCACAGCTGTCCTCTTTTCCCATATGATCTGACTAGGACATGTCTCATGTTCATACCCCACAGACACTATAAACAGAGGGAGACAGACAAACAGAAAGTGAAAAAGAGAGATTAGGAAGAAATGTGAAGATTTGAAGAGAAAATTACAGAGGGAGAAGACACTTAGAAGAAAGCAAACACACACATATACATTCACTCACAACTCACTGTGCTATCTTAATTAAACTCTCCATCACAGAGCAGGGACATAACAATTCATTAGTTCACATGGTTGACTTTATGCCGATGGTGTTGACCATAATGGATGAGAGAGAGACAATCTCATTAAACTCTGAAACACTATAACAGTGAGGCACTTAAATGTATGTAACTGTCTCTTGGCACAGGTCCATTTTGCCTAAAGATCATATCCCACTTACCCAGAGCTTCGGTCAGGCCATAGACCCTCTGCCCGTAGGCATCAGTCTTGTCCCATATGTAGGTGTATGCCAGGTTAGGGGAGGCATGGAACCATTTCTGGAGGAGATGGCCCTCCACTGCCACCATCAGGTGCACCTTGGCCAGGCTGAGAGGCACTATAGCTGGGGTCATGATCACCTTGAGCAGTGAGAGGTAGCCTGAGGTCCTGGAGCTCAGATAACACAGCTTAAGACCTGTGCCGGGAATCTCTACCTGCTCATGAAGGACCTGGACAGTGGGAGGAAAGATAACAAGAGTGAAACAGTCAAATGCAGGTAAAGCTGGGAACTAGTCTAGTTTGGGGTTTCACAACTAGACAATTAGTTCTGCCACTGGTTGATGCACTGGGTCTGCTCTGACTTGTCTGGATCACAAGACCCCCAAAAAAATTCTAAACATGGCAGAGGAAAATTCCTTTATCCATAAAATGCCACTCATCTGCACTCTCTGTCTATGATAATCTTTTCTGGACTACTAGTCGACTAAGAAAAACAAGTAGTTATACAAGGCTAGAATTTGCCATAACTAATTTTTTGCAGTCATAAAAAATTACCTTGAAGAGAAGATAAAAAAATGCAAAGTGAGCAGTAGAAAGAAGCAGTGATTGAGAGAAATTCTGAGAACATAAGCGAGTGAAAATGAGTTCAATAGAGAAAGGGGAGAATAAAAGACCAGCTGAGTGTAAAAAGGGAAAATAAGATATTAAATTGAAATGAAGAAGGTTGACTTTGAAAATAAATGGAGTGGAGAGAACCTATGTGAAAATGACAAAATGAGAAGTGATATGAGTGGTGTGGAATGTGGCACCTGGCTCTCTGGCAGGATGTGTTTCTCTAAAGGATTGGAGCTGAAGAAAGAGGACAGCAGTGAGGGTAGCAGGATGGGATCAGGCCTGGCAAAACCACTCAAGTCACAGCTGGCTGTGGTCTTCTCCTCTGTTTGTAGTACCAGAGTGTCCATGGCATAAAAGCGATTCCAGGGCAGCCACACTGTCTGCTCTTGACTTAGAAATGGAGCCCGCTCGAACCGTAGAGTCAGAGCACCTCCACCGTTGGCCACCAGATCAAATCTGGAGATAACCAGCAAAAGAGTGAACAACACAATAATAAAAACAAATTGAAGCTCACTGCTATTGTATTGGAGGTCTAAAACATTCCTTATAACTCAGACATTTAGTGACTGTAAACACACAAAAACTATTTGAAACTACTTGAACCCCATGCTAAATTATAATAGGGAATTTCTCAGTCACCAGAAGTCCATCAGGTGAAATACCCGATCGCGCGGATTTCCAATGAGATGAGTGCATTTCACCGTGCCAAGTTATTTGTGACCAAGCTTTAATAGGCCAAAACACATTCTTGTGTTAAAAAAGTGTGGAGCCCGTAGGGCTGTGTTCTCAGCCCACTCCTGTATTTCCTATATACACATGACTGTGTGGCAACACATAGCTCCAATGCCATCATTAAGTTTGCTGACAATACGATGGTGGTAGGTCTGATCACTGACAACGATGAAACAGCCTACAGAGAGGAGGTGCACACTCTGACACGCTGGTGTCAGGAGCACAAGCTCTCCCTCAACGTCAGAAAAACCAATGAGCTTGTAGTGGACTTCTGGAGGAAAGACAGAGGACACAGCCCCATCACCATTAACGGAGCACTGGTGGAGAGAGTCAGCAGCTTCAAGTTCCTCGGTATCCACATTACTGAGGAACTCACATGGTCTGTCCACACTGAGGCCGTTGTGAAGAAGGCTCACCAGCGCCTCTTCTTCCTGAGACTGCTGATAAAGTTTGGAATGAACCACCACATCCTCACCAGTACTCTAGAGCAGCATCCTGACTGGCTGCATCACTGCCTGGTATGGCAACAGCACCGCCCACAACCGCAAAGCACTTCAAAGTGTGGTGCGAACTGCCAGACACATCATCAGAGGTGAGCTTCCCTCCCTCCAGGACATATATAAAAGGCAGTGTGTGAAAAAAGCTCAGAGGATCATCAGAGACTCCAGACACCTGAGTCATGGGCTGTTCTCACTGCTACCCTCAGGCAGGCAGTATCGCAGCATCAGGACCCGCATCAGCCGACTACAGGACAGCTTTTTCCCCCAAGCAATCAGACTTTTGAACACTTGATCTCTCACGATCAATAATCAGCACTGCACTTTATTAATCTATTATCTCACACTGGACTGTCAAATATATTCTCCACAATACATCTACTGTATATATATATATTTTTATACTCTTTATTTTTTATTGTATGTGTATTCTATATTGTGTGTATTGTTTACTGTACATTGTATATTATTAATGTGTTGTGTAATTATGTATACATTTGATATGTAAATTGTGTTGTGTAAATATGTTGTTTATTGTAATTGGTATATGTCTCGTCACTGTCATAACTGCTATGTTGCTCAGAACTGCACACAAGACTTTCACATACTGTTGCACTTGTGTACATGGTAGTGTGACAATAAAGTGATTTGATTTGAAAAGCTAGACGCATCACAACCAATGAAACAGAATGGTGTCAAGAGCTGCATTTTTTAAGTTAAAGCTATTTTCACTTGACAAGGTGTCTTAAAAACTTTTGCTCTTGAGTGAACCGTTGAAAAACAGTGAGACGTGTGAAAGATTGCCATTTAGCACAACAGAAACAAATACTGTGCAGACGAATGCCAGTATATGTTTGGTTTAACCAGTTTTTTTTTCCATTTGTCAAAATACAAAAAATATCAAAGGCTATTTACACATGCAAACTTCAAAATGAAACAATAACTCTAGAACTGTCCTTTTCTTCAATACAATTCAAAACTTAATAATCAGGCATGTAATTTTTAGTGCATTAGGAGGCTAAATTAAAAATTTTTTCTTAATAAGTCAAAAAATATCTCATACAGATACAAAATATCAAATTACATAACTTGATTGTCTTAAGTTTATACATTCTAAATATTCAAAAGAATGCAATCTTAAAGGGATAGTTCACCCAAAAATGAAAATTCTCTCATGATTTAATCCCAGATGTGTATAATTTTCTTTCTTCTGCAGAACACAAATAAAGATTTTTAGAAGAATATTTCAGCTCTGCAGGTCTATACATAATCTATATAAAGGAAGCATAAAAGTAATCCATATGACTCTAGTGGTTAAATTCACAACTTCTAAAGCAATATGATAGGTGTAGGTGAGAAACAGATCAATATTGAAGTCATTTTTTTCCCATAAATTCTCCTTCCTGCCCAGTGGATGGCGGTATTCATGAAGAATCAACAAAAACAGAAGAAGCAGAAAGTGAAAGAAAAAGGACTTATTATTTAATATTGATCCGCTTTCACCCACACCTATCGTATTGGAGTACTTTTATGTTGCCCTTACAATATGTAGATTTTGGAGCTTCAAAAATTTGGCACCCAATTTCAGAGATATTCTTCTAAAAATCTTCTATTGTGTTCAGAAGATGAAAGAAATTCTTACACATCTGGGATGACATGAGTATGAGTAAATCATGAGAGAATTTTCATTTTTGGGTGAACTAACCCTGCAAACATTAAACAAATAAATAAAAAAGGTATATTTTAAATATGGAGAATACATCTTGAACCATATGGTCTCTAAATACTATCTTAACATTTAAACATTAAAAAGTTTTAACACTCACTTGCCATCTTGACGGGTCATGGTATAACCATAGTGAGGAAACTTCACAAAGGTTACATTGACACCCACCAGAGGAGTTCCATCTGAGGTCAAAACTTGTCCTCGAATCAGAGATGCCAGGCTTCACACACACACACACGCACACGCACGCACGCACGCACGCACGCATGCACACATAAGTTATATGAGAGCACCATTTTCAGACACAAATTCTAATAATGAACCATGTCATGCATATGTACATCTCAGCACTAGCTTGTTACCTGGCATTGAAAGGGTTGATTCCTGGGATGCTGTGAGTGCTGTCTTTACCCACAAGCATCTTGATTCTGTCATAGAAGGAGGGCACTTTCTGGACCTCTGATTGGCTCTGCTGAATGACCTGGTGCGGGTCACGTGATCCACGGCACAGAGGATTGGTCAGACAAGAGCTCTGCATGCAGCAGTCCGGATCCATGCAGTCCACCAGGCCATCTGAGTGGAACGAATGTTATGGCACGGCATAAGTATTAGCAGGTGTTATGCATTAGCAGTGTGACATATTTATTTTTTATTGAAGCATAAAAACAACACACACACACACACACACACACACACACACACACACACACACACACACACACTTGCTGGTTTAGGATCGACAGATGGTTTAAGGAGACTTTTGAAGTCTCTCAGTTCGCCTGCCATCTTATTCTCAAAGCGTGTACTTCTGTTGAACCCTTCTCAGTTCAAACTCCAGTGATACTTTGATGTCAATACAGGGAGCAAAATAATACGAATCAAAAACCATAATAAGCTCAAAAGCAGAACTTCATATCTTTATGGAAATGAAAATGAACAAATCTATTTATTTATGCCCATGCGGTAATGAGCTTGGATGACAGAAGTGAAGTAGACTCATTTGAACAATGCTCTAGTTTATCTCTCTCTCTCTCTCTCTC